>JALMGJ010000003.1:32059415-32174415 GCA_023362775.1 Charina bottae | reverse complement strand
TACGTATTTCAAGGTTCCTCCAGGGTCAAAAGGTTGAGAAAGGATGGACTAAACGGAACCATTGGCTGATCTCACTGGCTGAATCTGCACAACAGGTTTGTCAGGTTTATGATTCAATTAAGGACATGTGAACGTGTCTTTCATACTTTAGGATTTGTGGCTAGTTTTCCCCATCCCAGCCTACCCTTAAACCCTATGCCTCACTTTCAGTGGGGGGTTCCACTCACTCATCAACCAGTTCTGAATTACACTGAGGAGACTTCAGAAACGTTGAGATGATGATATTGTGCCATATATTAAGTAGCATTGTCTGCACATACTACAGCTACCTTCCTCAACCTAAGGTCCTCCAGATGCATTGGAGGACTATCCTCTAAGCTCCCCCAACTAATGTAGTAATTGAAATCCAACCACTTTGGCTAATACTAAGTTAGGGAAGGCTCAAATAGAGAACTGAGATTCAGAAATCAAGAGATTGGGGATGGGGGCGGGAACGATGGGAGGTGGGATAGACAAATAACCGGACTCACTCCAACCAAAATTAATATCCCATTGATTTAAAGAGGTAGTCAAACGTTGTCTTAATTGTTTAAATAAAATAAAATCCCCATAAAATCAATAAGACGATGAGTTTGCAATCTTAAAGCCAGTGATTTAGGAGTAGATTTCACTGAATTCACTTGGACGCATTCTGATTATTCTACATAATCATTTCATGACAGTGCTCTGAATGCTCCCAGATTATTTAAAGTCTCTATTTTGTCTCTCCTTCCCCTTCTCCCTCCTCCCCAGACCAAACTAAGAGAATGGATGTAGGCCCTCAGCTCTCTAATCTCAGTGGTCTTATTAAAACTAGAGATTAATCTGAAATAAAATATGGCAACCTGGCAAGTAAGAAAAAAACACTGCAAATGTTTTCCTGCCATCTTTGGTGTCATTACTTCTTCACAGTTATGAGTTAAGGAGTATTGGTTTTGAAAATAAAAAATTGCTGCCAACTCTACACAATTTAATATTCTTTGGCACCCTTCCTCACAACCAAGCTGAATTTCAGGCCTTCCAGAAAAGACATCACCCTAACTATTGATTTGTTCAACCACAGTCTCTTGGATTAACTGCAATTGGCTGCATGTGCACAACAGGTTAAGCCTGGGTTCATGCAAGATGCTAAACCAAAAGCAAACAAATCACATTTTAGCTTAGAGGAGTTGGAACCTAGAGAAAGGTGGACATTCTCCTGTTCCCCACAGTCATCTTTGTGCTGGCTATAATTCCGGATTAATTAACTGCAAAAGGAAGGAAGGCAGGCAGGCAGAGATAGCCAGGCAAGAGATGAACTCACCTCCCTTGCCCCTCAAATCCTAGCGAGAAGAAACACAAGGTAATGCCAAGCATGGCTGAAACGCCTAATTCCCGAGGCTAACTTTCCTAGGCAAACCCACAGCTTGATCATCACGTGTAAGAGTGAAATAATTCCCGGGAAGGAGAGGCGCCTACAGCTGTAACCGCAAAGCCACAGCTCGTCAGCCTGCTTGAAGGTGAGCCCTCTGCTCCTCCGAGGTCCCGGGCGCGCAGGCCGCAACTCTGCATTAATGACTGCGGAGTTCATTCGGGGTAACGATAAAACAACGGCAGGCAGGCAGGCGTTCGCTACTTTTGCTGATACAGTATGAGGTAAACGGCTTAATTGCTCCTCCTTCTTCCCTTCCCTTGGTTTTTTCTCCCTGGCCAGGCTCTTGGTCGTTTCTCTCCAGGAAGAAGAAGGGGGGGGGGACGAGCAAGAGGGAACGGCGGGGTGTTTGGACCCCTTCCCAAGGCGTCGGGGACAGGCACGGCTGCGGCGCGCGTGCGTGCGAATGGGAGAGCGAGGGCGGGTGAGTGCGAGTGCCGCCAAAAAGACCCGTCTCGTAGATAATATTGATGAGAACCGCGCCGGAGTTTGACATCAAATTAGTGGCCCTTCATGTATCAGATTGGCGAAGAAGTGTCTAACACGCTTCAAGCCGGTGGGAGGCGAGGGGGCGGCGGGAGGGAGAGGCTCGAGGCGGCGAGTGAAGGGTGGGGAGAAGGAGGAGAAAAAGGAGGCTGAAGAAGAGGAACAGAGGGGGAGAAGAAAGAGGGATGAGAGGGAAAAGAGAGAAGGTGGCGGCGGCGGCTTCAGAACAGGGAGCGGCCTAGTTACGAGCGGTTCCTGGCGGGGACACGGAAAGCCGCCTGTTCTGTATTTCCCCTCATCAATACAGCGGGGCTCTTTGTCAGTAATTTTCAATCAGTGTGTGTGTGTGTGGGGGGGAGCATCTTCCAGCGCGCCCGCCCCCTCCCAAGGAATCATTATTGGCTGAAGCTCCGCTGGCCCTCTAATTGGAAGCGTTGGGCCTTATCAGCGGAGGATTTCCTCGCGCCTTTGACAGATACCGATACGGAAATCATTGTTCACTTGTCAATTTAAAAGACCATTAAAGCAGCCCCCCCTCCTCCCCGGTTCTGGGCTCGGCTTGCGTTTGCTTCGGGGGCGCGCGCGGCGCGTTTTTAATTGGGACCGCCCCCTCGGTTGAAGACGGCGAGGGCGGCTGGAGCGGCGGCTCCTTTTGGGGGAGCGGGCATGTGGGAGGAGACCCCCCCCCCCCGGTACGGTCAAACAAACATTTAAAAACCCTTCCCCCCAAAATGGGGGAGTTTCTATATTTCTTAAGGCGAGGATTTGCAAGTCCTCTCAACTTCGATGGCGCTTAACTCCTAGGAAAAGAAAGTATATCTAACTGCGGCATAGATCGGAAGTAAGCCCTCTTAGGTTCAGCGGGGCGGGGAGTATGGTCTTCCTTGGAATTCCGGTGTGAATAAAAGAAGGCAAGCGTGAGTTATAACAAGGGTGGACGATGAGCGCTGTTCGGGAGGTTGTGGCACTCCAGTTCCAAATGGTGAGGGTTGATGCACCCCCCCCACTTTCTGGCTACATGGGCCTTGGAGCCCTACAGGTAACCTCTGCCCTTAGCCACGCCTTGTCTCCCATTTTGACTCCTTGGCAAGTCATTTCTGAAGCCCATTCAGCAGTCTGTTAGAACTACTGAAATGGAGCAGAGCTGCAAAGTTCGTGTACAGAAAAAGAATATTGTTTAAAAACAGAGCCCATGAGCATATTAGAGAGATCTAGGTTAATCTTACACCCTTAGCCCACCCAAGCATAAAGAAACACCCGCTTAGACATGGCAAGTATGAAAAGTAAGTACAAGAGTCCTTACGTTTATTCATTCCAGGTACAGCATTTTGATAGATAAATGATGTTCCATTTCTTCTTTGTTTCCCTAAACTTAATACCTCTTGCCCTGCTTGCTGCAAGAGATGCGTGTAGAAAGGGGGAAAAATCTCCTAGGCCCATCCATGGCCTAGAATGGAGCAGCACACAGCCATGTGCTTGTTCCCGGTCCAAGGAGGAGAGAGAGAGAGAATGAGGCCTAGCACATGGCCTCTCTCCATGGAGAGGAGCAGCCACATGCTGCTTACTCCTCCAGGGAAGAATCAGAGAGAGAGAGAAGAGGAAGTGGGAGTGGCCACAAACAGCTTCCTCAAAAGCATGGAGAGCTTTCATCCTAGAGCAGCCATCCATATGCTGATGAGGCATGCTGGATTTGCCAGAATCTTCAACAATTTCCAGGGTAATGCCCATACTTATAAATATCATCAAGGAGTTCAATGATCTTTGTAGGAGATGATGTGGCTTCAACCCAGGCCTTGCCAAAATTGTACAGAGGAAATGGCCCCTTATGGGCAGGGTGAAATGACAGAAGGCAGAGAAGTAGATGAACAGAGAATGGGGGAGCAGAATTGAACAAGATTAATTAATCTTTCCACAGTGTGACTGAAGAGTGATGCTACCATAATTTCACTCGACCTGCTGGAGATTTGCAGGACCACTGCCCAGCTTTCCATGGAGCTATATCATCACTTAGCAATACAAGTAGTTCTTGTTTAATGACTGCCTCTTTTAGTGACATTCAAAGTTACGACATGATGAAAAAGTAACTTTGTGACCAATGCCCGCATTTACTACCTTTGCAGGTCTGTAAAGCAAAGGAAAGCTGAAGTAAGTTCATAAGCACAGTCATGGTTTCACTTAGCAACCGCTTCACTTAACAACCAAGTTGCCGGTCCCAACTATGTGGTCACTAAATGGGGACTACCTGTATTTCTCTAGCATCATTAAAACCTCTGTAGTTATTGATTCCCCTACCATCCTGCTTACTACTGCCAGTGATTTTGAAGTAAGTTTCATTACAATAAGCAGGTCCTGCTACCATCATGCCAAGTGATACAGAGGGTACATCCACCTGTCCCCTTGACTTCAGCTGTGAGATGGCTTGCTACCCATTCCGCAAGACCATGCGTGCATAATACAGTCCGCCCCCCCCCCCTCATTCCAGCCCACAGTTGAGGCCAGCTAAATGGGTTTTTCTGAAGTGGAGGCAATTGTTTCCATCATCATCCAATGTGCTTTGCTATTTGCCTGATGGGTGGTGCTGAGCAGGGGGTGAGATCTGCCCAGCTCCTATTGGCATGTCTCAGTTAGTGCAGGCAACCCCCCTTTCTTCCAGTCACCTGCTATGGTTAGTGACTGTGAGGTTATGGAATTGCTGTCCCTTAACTTGCCCCACAGTAAAGTGTTAGGCTGAACCACTCACTGACCTCCTTAACGAGGCAGAGTAAAGCCTGCTTATGGGCAAGAGAGAGGCTGGCATACTTTATGCTGACTCACAAACCGGAGGGCAGCATGTTAAACCAGCTGGAAGTGGCCATAGTAACATTCTGCAGTGCACCCCTGTCAGCTTAGGTATGGATAGGATCCAAGAGGATTACATACTGTATATTGGCAAAAAAAGATGAAGGGGACCATTTGTTCCAGGCACTTGAATTACTTGAATTCAACATGATTCTCGTCCAATGGTTTGGATGAGTTCATTTGATTTTTTGCCATCCTCAGCTTCCTGTGACATCAGAGAGCCAGTCTGGTGTAGTGGTTAAGGTGCACCAGGCTAGAAACCAGGAGACTGTGAGTTCTAGGCCTCCCTTAGGCATGAAAGCTGGCTGGGTGACTTTGGGCCACTCACTTTCTTCCTCAATCCAGCCCACCTTACAGGGTTGTTGTGGGGAAAACAGGCAGGAGTATTAGGTATGTTCACTGCCTTGAGTTAATCAATACATATAAAAAATGTAGGATAAAAATAATATGGTTGGTCACACAGTCAGCTAGATGTTTAGACTGGATCTGGCATTTTTATCCACTTATCGAGTCCTTCCCAAGGACCTGGGATAGGCAGATGTTGTTGTTGTTGTTGTTGTTGTTGTTGTTCCTGGCTCAGATCTGCTGAGCAGCTGACTAATGGTGGCAGTAGTGGGACTGCAACATTTAGGTAGTCCCGGGGTTAAGAACACCCGATTTACGGATGACCCATAGTTAAGAATGGAGTCTATTGTAGCAAAATTCGAGTTAAATACACAATGATTCAAATTAAATACACAATGGTTTGAGTTAATTACACAATACTACTTACACAGTATTATACAATAATCCCCTTCATGGATCACTGCCTTGTCGTGGCGAAGGGGCTTGCGTAACTCAATGAAGTCAGGTCAAGAAGAACAGGTCATGATGGAGAGTTCTGACAAAACGTGGTCCAAAACTGGAGGAGGGAATGGCAAACCACTCCAGTATCCTTGCCAAGAAAACCCATGGACAGTATCAAAAGGCTAAAAGATATGACGCCGGAAGATGAGCCCCTCAGGTCGGAAGGTGTCCAAAATGCTACTGGGGAAGAGCGGAGGGCAATTCCGAGTAGCTCCAGAAAGAGTGAAGCAGCTGGGCCAAAGCCAAAAGGACGCTCAGTTGTGGATGTGTCTGGAAGTGGAAGGAAAGTCCGATGCTGTAAAGAACAATATTGCATAGGAACCTGGAATGTAAGATCTATGAATCAAGGTAAGCTGGATGTGGTCAAACATGAGATGACAAGATTGAACATCGACATCTTGGGAATCAGCGAACTAAAATGGACAGGAATGGGCGAATTTAATTCAGGAGACCATTATATATACTACTGTGGGCAAGAATCCCTTAGAAGAAATGGAGTAGCTCTCATAGTCAATAAAAGAGTGGGAAAGGCAGTACTGGGGTACAACCTCAAAAACGACAGAATGCTTTCAGTTCGAATCCAAGGCAAACCATTCAACATCACAGTGATCCAAGTCTATGCCCCAACCACTGATGCCGAAGAAGCTGAAGTTGACCGGTTCTATGAAGACCTACAACACCTTCTAGAACTAACACCAAAAAAAGATGTCCTTTTCATCATAGGGGACTGGAATGCTAAGGTAGGAAGTCAAAAAATAACCGGAATAACAGGCAAGTTCGGCCTCGGAGTACAAAATGAAGCAGGGCAAAGGCTAATAGAGTTTTGTCAAGAGAACACGCTGGTCATAGCAAACACTCTTTTCCAACAACACAAAAGAAGACTCTACACATGGACATCTCCAGATGGTCTGAGCTGACTGTGGCTCAGATCATGAGCTTCTTATCGCAAAATTTAGGCTTAAATTGAAGAACGTAGAGAAAACCACTAGACCAATCAGGTATGACCTAAATCATATCCCTTATGAATATACAGTGGAGGTGAGGAATAGATTTAAAGGATTAGATCTGGTAGACAGAGTGCCTGAAGAACTATGGATGGAGGTTCGTAACATTGTACAGGAGGCAGCAACTAAAACCATCCCAAAGAAAAAGAAATGCAAGAAAGCAAAGTGGCTGACTGATGAGGCTTTACAAATAGCTGAGGAAAGAAGGGAAGCAAAAGGCAAGGGAGAAAGGGAAAGATATAAACAACTGAATGCAGAATTCCAGAGAATAGCAAGGAGAGATAAGAAGGCCTTCTTAAATGAACAATGCAAAGAAATCGAGGAAAACAATAGAATGGGGAAGACTAGAGATCTCTTCAAGAAAATCGGAGATATCAAGGGAAGGTTTTGTGCAAAGATGGGCATGATAAAGGACAAAAAAGGTAGGGACCTAACAGAAGCAGAAGAGATTAAGAAGAGGTGGCAAGAATACACAGAAGAACTATACAAGAAAGATCTTAATATCCCTGATAAATACGATGGTGTGGTCACTGACCTTGAGCCAGACATCCTAGAGAGTGAAGTCAAGTGGGCCTTAGGAAGCATTACTAACAACAAAGCTAGCGGAGAAGACAGTATCCCAGCTGAGCTATTTAAAATCCTAAAAGATGATGCTGTTAAAGTGCTGCACTCAATATGCCAACAAATTTGGAAAACTCAACAGTGGCCACAGGATTGGAAAAGGTCAGTTTACGTTCCAATTCCAAAGAAAGGCAATGCCAAAGAATGTTCAAACTACCGTACAATTGCGCTCATTTCACATGCTAGCAAGGTTATGCTCAAAATCCTACAAGCTAGGCTTCAGCAGTATGTGAACCGAGAACTACCAGAAGTGCAAGCTGGGTTTCGAAGAGGCAGAGGAACTAGAGATCAGATTGCCAACATTCGCTGGATCATGGAAAAAGCAAGAGAGTTCCAGAAAAACATCTACTTCTGCTTCATTGACTACGCTAAAGCCTCTGATTGTGTCGATCACAACAAACTGTGGCAAATTCTTAAAGAGATGGGAGTACCAGACCACCTTACCTGTCTCCTGAGAAACCTGTATGCGGGTCAAGAAGCAACAGTTAGAACCGGACATGGAACAACCGACTGGTTCAAAATTGGGAAAGGAGTACGACAAGGCTGTATATTATCACCCTGCTTATTTAACTTATATGCAGAGTACATCATGAGAAATGCCGGGCTGGATGAATCACAAGCCGGAGTTAAGATTGCCGGGAGAAATATCAACAACCTCAGATATGCAGACGATACCACCCTAATGGCAGAAAGTGAAGAGGAACTAAAGAGCCTCTTGATGAGGGTGAAAGAGGAGAGTGCAAAAGCTGGCTTGAAACTCAACATTAAAAAAACCCAGATCATGGCATCTGGTCCCATCACGTCCTGGCAAATAGAAGGGGAAGAAATGGAAGTAGTGACAGATTTTATTTTCTTGGGCTCCAAGATCACCGCAGACGGTGACTGCAGCCATGAAATTAAAAGACGCTTGCTCCTTGGGAGGAAATCTATGGCAAACCTAGACAGCATATTAAAAAGCAGAGACATCACCTTGCCGACAAAGGTCCGTATAGTTAAGGCTATGGTTTTTCCAGTAGTGATGTATGGCTGTGAGAGTTGGACCATAAGGAAGGCTGAGCGCCGAAGAATTGATGCTTTCGAACTGTGGTGCTGGAGAAGACTCTTGAGAGTCCCTTGGACTGCAAGGAGGTCAAACCAGTCAATCCTAAAGGAAATCAACCCTGACTGCTCATTGGAAGGACAGATGCTGAAGCTGAAGCTCAAATACTTTGGCCACCTAATGCGAAGAGAGGACTCACTGGAAAAGACCCTGATGCTGGGAAAGACTGAGGGCAAAAGGAGAAGGGGACGGCAGAGGATGAGATGGTTAGATAGCATCACCGATGTAATGAACATGAATTTGAGTAAACTCCGAGAGACAGTGGAGGACAGGAAGGCCTGGCGTGCTATGGTCCATGAGGTCACGAAGAGTCGGACACGACTAAACGACTGAACAACAACAATACAATAATACTGTTCTGGCTTACATACAAATTCGACTTAAGGACAGACCTTGGGAATGGAACTTGTTCTTAAACTGGGGACTACCTAGTGGGAGAGAGGGAGTTCTCTCTGCTGCTGTTTCACATGGCCAACCTAATTCACAGAATAGTCAAGAGGAAACAAAGTGGGGGAGGCAGTGCTACGTGTTGTGTTTTTTATTTTGTGATCTAAAAGAATCTGGGTCACAAGCCTCAGTTTAAAAGGACCAGCTGAGCTAAAAAAATTTCTCTTACCTTTGGCGCCAGAAGGACTCCAAGCATTAACTTTCCATTTACCATATAAGGCTTATCTTTGTGTTCTTAAGTGATTGTTACCATGTAAGGTAGGCTTGCTTCAGCTGGGCTGAGTTTGGGCAGTCACATGCTAATTGGTTACTATTGTTTATGACCAAGAAGTTAAGTTGTATAAAAGAAATCCTTTGTTAAGCCTGCCTGGCTCTCCTTATCTGTATCTATTCAAATGAAGATGTTTTTGCCTGCCTGCTGTACCCGTAGAAGGTAAAAGATATTTGTAAATATGTTCTTTTGTTTTGAATAAATGCAACTTTATTTTTTACTGCAAAAGACCAGTTTATTTTATTGATCTCTCTATGCCAGCTTCTAAAACTCTGAACTTAAAAATAAATATTAAACACTATGCACGCCACCTCAAACTTCTGAAGGAAAGGTAGGGTATAAAGCAAAAAGAACAATATCATACCCACATAAAACCCTTCTATACAAGCCAAATTAATTTGGACAGATAATTACACTTGCCAAACTAGCCATGTGTCACACTCATCTCTTCCTCCTCCTGCCCCAGCCCCATTCCGTATAAAGGAGGGTGATTGGTGGATATTTTTCTGTTGGGTGGGGATGATTGGTGGAAGAGGAGGGAAACAAAACAGGGAAAACAGGGGATCCATCAATCCCTGCCCTTAACATGACCTGTACAGCATAATTAAGAACAGCCTGTGGCAGGATGGAGATCATCAGTGGGAGCAACACATTTTATGCTTGTATAGTTTTCTGCTGGCTCAAGGACTGGTGGATAGCAGTTGGGTAGGAGGGAGAGCCTTTGGTGTCTTCCAGAGTCATCCAGTCCTCCTTGTGCTGAAATAATATAATGAGGATTTAATGAGAACAAACTTTATTATCAGTTCAGCGATGACTGGGAGATACTAGAAGATGCTCTAAGGCATTAGTGACAATTTAAGTCTGTGTCACTCAAGAAATGGGGATGAGATGAGGGCATCAGGCGATCAAGCGGGCGGGGGGGGGGACTGAGGTTCTCAGGCCTTGTTGGGCCATGGTAAACTACAAGTGAGAACAGGTCCTATGCTCACCCTGGTTCTGAGTAATTATTAAAAACTTTCTCCTGTTGCTTCTTGGGTTGAGCCCTACAGGATTAGGCTGCTAGCTGGAAATCACAGACAGAAGGCACAGTAGCACCACTGACATCAACGAATAAGCTGCAGGTAGCTCTAGAAAGTGCAAAAGCTGGGTTGCAGTTAAACATCAAAAAAACCAAGATTATGGCAACCAGCTTGATTGATAACTGGCAAATAGAGGGAGAAAAAGTGGAGGCAGTGACAGACTTTGTATTTCTAGGCGCAAAGATTACTGCAGATGCTGACTGCAGCCAGGAAATCAGAAGACGTCTACTTCTTGGGAGGAGAGCAATGGCAAATCTTGATAAAATAGTTAAGAGCAGAGACCTCACACTGACAACAAAGGTCCGTATAGTTAAAGCAATGGTATCCCCTGTAGTAACCTATGGCTGTGAGAGCTGGACCATAAGGAAGGCTGAGCGAAGGAAGATAGATGCTTTTGAACTGTGGTGTTGGAGGAGAATTCTGAGAGTGCCTTGGACTGCAAGAAGATCAAACCAGTCCATACTCCAGGAAATAAAGCCAGACTGCTCACTTGAGGGAATTATATTAAAGGCAAAACTGAAGTACTTTGGCCACATAATGAGAAGACAGGATACCCTGGAGAAGATACTGATGCTAGGGAAAGTGGAAGGCAAAAGGAAGAGGGGTCGACCAAGGGCAAGATGGATGGATGATATTCTGGAGGTGACGGACTCGACCGTGGGGGAACTGGGGGTGGCGACGGCCGACAGGAAGCTCTGGCGTGGGCTGGTCCATGAAGTCACGAAGAGTCAGAAGCGACTGAACAAATAAACAACAAAAAAGCTCTTGAAATGTGTTTCTGGGCCCTGAAATAAAAGGGGTGATTTATGTGGGATTGTTGCTTTTTCTGGGCTTCATTTGTTCCTTGAGGTGTTGACATAGTGCCTACATTTTGCGCTAGGAAGAAATAAGCAGGGACTTTAGTCTGACCTGATAGACTACGAAGCAGAAGACAAACTGGATGCATTTTATCTGGGTCAGAATTAGGCCCATGTTTTCAGTGGGCTAATCCTGTTCAGGACTACATGACAGTATAAATACAAGCCTACAAATTCCACCACATTCTGTTTTGTCTAAGGGATACAGAAATATTCTTTTAAAAAATAAAATCAAATTATTATTCTTATTACTATTATGACAACTTCCAAAGTCTCCTATAACACTGGTGACTCTCTTATATCTTGTTAATCTGGCAAAAGCAACAAAATGAATATGTGTAAATGCTTTAAAACACAAATCTGCTTCCCTAACACTTTCCATAGCAGTAGCAAAAGTGGAATTTTAAAGGAGAGTAGAAACTTAAAAGGTAATGTTTAGAAGTGCTAGAAAATGGAATTGTTTTGGTGTTGTCTTTGACAAACAAATGAATTTGCTAATCTGTTAAGGAGATAATTGTGTAGGAGGCTGTTGTTTAAATAACTAAATGTGAGTTCGCACAAGCACACACACATGCACACACCCATACAGAAGATGAGGTAATATTTTTAAGAAGTCCACTCCTTACTTTAAAAACATAAGGCTGGGTCTTTCAATTTTTTTTCAAACTATGATTGGAGTGAGTTTATTCAAACTTTCTGCAGACTGACTTCGCAGGACTTGCACTGTACATTTGTACATCTGCTTCCTTCATGATTTATTGTTTAAGGCAAGGGTCGGAAATGGCGGCTCTTGAGCCAGATCTGGCTCTTTGGCCCCTCGGCTCTGGCTCTATCTCTCTGTCTGCCGCCCAACATCCGGAAAGCCGGTCTCCGGAAGCAGAGCGAACCCTGGGGAAGAAACAGACGCTGATTGGTGGAGGCTCAGAAGGAAGGACGCCTCCACCAATCAGCGCGCGCCAAAGGGGAGCAGAGAGGTGGGCTGAACAAGGCGAAGCCCGATTGGCCCTGCTTCCCAGAGGCGCGAAAAAAAGACCGGCGCGGGGCCTCGCTCAGCTGCGCGCGGAAGCGCTCCAAAAAGACCGGCGCGGGGCCTCGCTCAGCTGCGCTGGGCTGTGAAGCTGGACGAGCCGCCGGACCTGGAGCGCTTCCGCGCGCAGCTGAGCGAGGCCCCGCGCCGCTCTTTTTGGAGCACATTTCCACAGCCCAGTGCTCAGCTGCGCACGGAAGCGCTCCAAAAAGACCGGTGCGGGGCCTCACTCAGCTGCGCGCGGAAGCGCTCCAGGTCCGGCGGCTCGTCCAGCTTCACAGCCCAGCGCCAGCGCGCACGGACCGGCTCAGAGACGCGCACCGCCAGCAGCGCCTCCGCCTTGGCCAGCCTGCGTGCCTTGGAGAGCTGGGGTGCAGCGGGACGGGAGAGTCGCTGGCGGCCCGCGAGGACCGGCCATGGAAGGTGAGCGAGGGCCGGGGTGGCCGGCCAAGCGCAGCGCAGCGCTGTATCTTACCCTTCCACGCGATTGGATCCCGCCCCCAAACCCCACTCCCTTCCGCGCAATTGGCTCCCGCCCGCAAACCCCGCCCCCTTCCACACGATTGGGCCCCGCCCGCAAACCCCGCCCCCTGGCTCTTGAGCATTTCAAAATGTGCACGAGCATGTCAAAATGGCTCCCGGCATAAAAAGTTTGCCGACCCCTGGTTTAAGGTGACGAGAAATACAGTCATCAAAACTGGAGGCCTCATTCACCTATGCAAGTCACTACTTCTTGTTGGGCTCATCCAATGATGCATATTTGTGGGGGAGACAGCCAGTCCTCGAACAGGTCATACCACTGGCTTCTATTTTGTATAAGCCCCTTTACAGACATAGCAGAGCCCAGCCTGATTGACAAAGAAGGGGCAACTGAGCTTGCATACCTTATAAATGGCACACAAATATATACATACATAAATGGCACCCTGCCTCCTTCTGCTCCATAAGGATCCCTCACTAATTGCTCCTATTTCTAATGAAAATGGCCACACAAAGCTATTTGCTTAGCTATTCTGCCAGTCGGAATATATGTAGGTTTTCTTTTCATATACTGTTTTGTTTTTAATAATTCTGGCCATTTGTAGGTAGCTGTTATTTTGTTTGGCTGCTGTTTTATTTGCTGTCAGAAAGGATTTGACGCAGAAACCATTTAAGCATGTGTACAATCCATGGAGGGATTCATTTGACCTCATTATACTGCAATAAAGAAGGAATCCAGTTTGTTAAGTATCACCAAACTGCTTGTCTTTTGCATCAGATCATAGAGCTGGGTTTCAAAAGAATCTTCCAGGTTAGTGTGTGTGTTTATTTATTTATTTATTTTTCTAAAGGGAGATGGAATGGATTAACTTGGATTGCCAGAAGGTGCTCTGACAAACACAAGAAAAGGGAGAGAAATGCAGCCTGCTTTAAGAGCAGAGCCACTGCAGAAAAAAAGATTTATGCTTTTTAATTAATGGCAATTAAACCATGCCTGTTGGCTTGGCCTATGGCAATTGTTCCCTGCAAAAAGGAGGCCGAGCTGGTGACAAGCATTTGAATCCGCTAAGTTCTGTCAAGGGAGCTGACTCTGCAGGCATCAAAACCAAACTAAATCAATAAAAGAATTAAACTTTTATAAATTGCATTTTGACAAGTATCAGATACCGTTAAGCTTTGATATTATGAATTCCTTGGAGGTGATGCAAACAAGAAGGGCCGCAGTTAGAGATCCAAACAATCAAAGAGGCTTGTTAACATGCACTGTCAAATGCATCAGTGCTATTAATTACTACAAATTAATGTGACTCTCTCTCTTCCTCTGGTGATTGGAATAATAATCAGATGGATTCGTGGAATGAGCACAGAGAACATATGCAACTCTGCCAAAAATAATAAGACGAGAAACCAGCAGACAGTTTGCAATCTTTCAACTCACCAAATTGATCATTTGCTGGATAACATTGTGGCCCACTTTAGCCAGTCACACTGATGATTGGAGAGTGTTTCTTCTACCACCAAAATGGACAGAAGAGTCCCTGTCCAGATAGAGACTGCTACAGTACATTTGTTTATCAGTCCAGCTCCAGAGGCAGTCTATTCCAGTTAGATACTGGGGACGAATGATATGAAAGGCCTGGAATTACACAACCCGCTTATGGAGCTCTCAAAGGCAGATCTATAAGCAGCCTCATGGCTGCTATTAGAAACTGAATGCTGGGTAAAATGGACCCTTGTTTGAAGTTGTTAGGGCATGGTCTTAGGGGAGCACCTACCAACCCAGGTTATTCATACAGAGGAATAATTCATGTTATCCCCCAGTGGTATAAATGGGCAGGAGCCAGAGGACAAAAATATAACCATATGAAAAGTGACCATAGTTCCATGCTCATTGGACAAGCAAGAATTCAGAATGCCATCAGCAAAAGTCTAGGACTCCTTGTCAAATGAGAAGACCAGGGGCATTAATTGGTTCATTGCATTTAAATATCCCACTTTATTCTCCACACAACTCAAGGTGATTGACATCTGCTTCCTACTTAGGCATTGATCACCAATATAACCCTGCCTGACCAGCTACGTCGCAACACTTAGCTGACCTTGGATGATCTCAAAAAACTAAGCTAACAATCTTGGGTCAGAGCAGCAGACATTAAATAACGCTGTAGCTTAGATTGGGAAGAATGCAGTGACAAATGGGTCTCTATTGTTGCCAATACTACTGTATATAGAGGTCCATCTGAAGAAGACTTTACTTTCTTTATAGACCTGCTTAGCTTCAACATGGTTTCTGCAATGAGTGCCTTCAGACCAGACTCTCTATTTTCCATTATGCCAGATCAGCAAGCTACCATAAAAGAAATAATTTCACATACCATTTTAAGAATGCTTATTTTTGTTTAGAAGATTGATGTAAATTGGCCAAACCTGGATCACTCTTAATGGAATTGTTACTAAATGCATAAAACAGAGATGGACAAGCTTTCAGGCTTCAGGGACCATCACTATTTGGAAGCTGCCTATGTATGTACATAGCCTCTTGCTCCCTAAGCAATCTCAATGACACTGCTAGGAAAGAAAATGTAAAGCCCCGAATTCCCACCCTCACTATCCTATCTCCAAATCCATCAAAATTAAAACTGCTGCTGATTTTCTGGAAGGTGGTTTCTGCCAGTCTCATTAAGTATTGAGTCCTCAGCACAGAAATCAGAGAAGAGTTTGATGCTCAAGGTTCTGTTTTGGTTGGGAGAATCGTTGGCAGGCTATAACAGTGTCATCCCCAGGGACATGTTTTGCTGGACCATAACCCTAGATCAGCCTCTTCAGTATGTTCATGCTACTCTCAAGGCTCTGATGCTCATAGGGAATCTAATAAGCATCAATGCTTCATGCACAATTGAGGTTGTGGGGAATGTTGCACAGTCACCAAGCTGTAAGCATTCCCCACTATTAAAGGAAATCGAGCATTACTTACTGGAAAGTCACTTTTGTGTGTTTGTCTGAATTTTCATAATATTTTAGGCAATGGTCCTAGACAACGGCAGGTATTAAGTTTAGGTATCACCTTTTCAAGGTGTATTGGCCAACCTTCTCATTTCACAATGGGATGCACACTTTGATTATCTGACCAAAGGATTTACTCTTACTGTGTAATGGACACATGAGTTTATTTCTTTTAAAATGAGATTTGAATAATGTTCCCTCCTGTTCAAAGGGTACTTCTTTTCTTAATTTCATTTCTTTCTCTCTGCCCCTACCTACCCACCTTCCAACCAATGAACAGGGTAGGTATCCATAAATGTACACATATTTATTTATTTATTTATTTATTTATTTATTTATTTATTTATTCCCCGCCCATCTCCCATGCAGGGACTCTATCTATCTATCTATCTATCTATCTATCTATCTATCTATCTCTCTATCTCTCTATCTCTCTATCTCTCTATCTCTCTATCTCTCTATCTCTCTATCTATCTCTCTCTCTCTCTCTCTCTCTCTATCTATCTATCTATCTATCAATCATCTATCTATCTTTACTTCAGTTTACATATATTATCCAACTGCATTTGAGGAGAAACAGACAGATGCCCACAAGGCGTGAAACGGAGTTTGTCACCTCCTTTTATGTCCTTAAGAGAAATTCAAAGGAGATTCTTTGTTTAGAAGCTGTGCCATTTTTTTGGGAAATCAGTAACGTGTAAGGGCCAAGCCCAGCTGCTATTCCCTTGCCTTATGGAAAGACGGCTTTATTCCAAGCAGATGTCCGTCCTTTTCCATATCTTCATGGATTTGGAGGACCTGCCTGGGATTTGTCACTTACTTTTAACAATATAATTCTCTTTGGAAGGCATGAGCTTCCTAAGCTTGACATATGATATTTCATCACATATTGACCACTCAGTCTTATTTTAATGGTTCCTGTCAGTTCAAGTGCAGCTAGAAGAGTTCAAGCAACACTTTTGCCTGGAGTTCACTATCCATTTAAATCAAATTCGTCAGTTTTCAATTTAAAAAAAGAAACATGCACCATTTTATTTTTATTAACATACAAGTGAATAATGCCTTGTCAGGCCAAGGGCATGTTTTAATGTGAACAAGTTGGATGCTAAATGAAACTGGAATCTGAATGCCTCTTTTAATATATTCCTATGTTTGATTTGGTGTCAGAATCTTAATATAAAACTTCACTTGGTGTTACATTATTTTTAACTGGTAAAAGCTATCACAAAAATGTGGAAATCAAAATAATCACCTGTCCATGATGTTGCAGACAATCTATGGAGGAGTTTTCACAGAACTGGCTTAGATATTTGGCAGCCAAGTGGACTATAGGTCCATGGTTTATGTTTATTTATTACTTATTTGTTATCTATCTATCTATCTATCTATCTATCTATCTATCTATCTATCTATCTATCATCTATCATCACTTATTTGTTATCTATCTATCTATCTATCTATCTATCTATCTATCTATCTATCTATCTATCTATCTCTATCTATCTATCTATCTATCTATCTATCTATCATCTATCTATCTTTACTTCAGTTTATATGCTGCTCCATTTCAAGTCTCTGAGAAGCAGTTAAATATCACATATGCTTGTCACCATCAATAAGAAGTCTGAATCTATGCATGTGCATCCTGTAGACATATGAATGTGAAAACAGATATACAATTTGCTCAGTTTTTATGTTCTTCCTATCTTTTTTGGAGGAGAGAAACAATCATGTCAGGTGACATCATTCACCACCCAAACTCAGATCACTTCGCCTTGTGACACATTTCTGATAGACATCACAAGACATAAACCTAACTGTATGTGTATTTTCTTTTATTTTCTTGGTACAAATTATAGCTATTTTTTTACATAGAAATATGATACTTTAATCTTATGGATTTTCGAGAGCCAGTTTGGTGTAGTGGTGCAGGCACCAGGCTAAAAACCAGGAGACCGTGAGTTCTAGTCCCGCCTTAGGAACAAAGCCAGCTGGGTGACCTTGGGCCAGTCCCTCCCTCTCAGCCCTAGGAAGGAGACAATGGCAAACCACTTCTGAAAACCCTTGCCAAGAAAACTGCAGGGACTTGTCCAGGCAGTTTCCGAGAATTGGACATGATTGAACGGATTAAAAAAAAATCTTAGGCGGGCGGTATGGCAGAAAAGGCACGTCTTCTAGGCCCCGCCAGCCAGTATTCCTTAGCTCAGAGCTTTCCAAACTGTGTGTTGCGACACAAAAGTGTGTCGCCACACAGAGTCTGGTGTGTCGCCACACAACCCGGAAGCGCTGATCATCATCAGCGCTTCTGGGTTTTCCCGCGGTGACACACCAACGGCGGCACGCAAAAACCCGAAAGCGGCAGCAGCGCTTCCGGGTTTTTGTGCGCTGCCGCAACGGTGGCACTCCCGGGTTTTCCCGCGGCGACACACCAACGGCGGTTGGTGTGTTGCCGCGGGAAAACTTTGGAAAGCCCTGCCTTAGCTGATGGGACCCGAAGCACGCCCATCCTGCCTGACTGGATTGGATGGGTAGAAACAACTGGGGAGAGACCGTCCCTCAAGTAACACAGTCCCAAGCCATGAAGGGTTTTTAAGGTGACAACCAGCACCTTGAATTGTACCCAGAGGCACACTGGCAACCAATGCAGCTCACATGTGCCAAATAACCGGTGCCATTTATTACCCGTGCTGCCACATTCTGTAGCAGTTGAAGCTTCCAAATGTTCTTCAAGGGCAGCCCCATGTCGACTACATTGCAGTAGTCCAGATGGGAGGTCACGAGGACATGAGTGACTGTGTGCAGCGCCTCCTGGTCCAGGAATGGGTGCAACTGGAGCACAGTCCGAAGGTGTGCAAAGGCCCTCCTAGCCATGGCTGCCACCTGCTCCTTGAGCAGGAACCGTGAGTCCAGGAGGCCCCCCAGATTGTGTACTGGGTCTATCTGAGGCAGTGCCACCTCATCCAAGACCAATGATGGAAAGTCCCCAACACCAGTATGTGCGTATACTGCACATGCTTTGCAACGTTACCTAGCACAGAACATAAACTATGATTGTGCCTTTGGTTTTTATACAAATAAATGGCATAGAAGCAATTTGTCACTGTGCTTTCTTGAAAAAATTGATAGAGACTAGGCATCCATTGTATTTTTAATAGCATTAGTTTATAGTCTTATAAACTACAGGTGATGAAGCACTGTGTCTTTTTACAGAGATAATAATTAAGAGGAATTTTCAGCCCCAAGTTGCAGTAAGGCAATAGACATTTTTACATGAGATGAGGGAAGGCTTCTTTTCATGAGGGGCGAATTATCTTTCACTTCCTAAGAAGTCATAGCAAATAGGGGAGGAATAATGCAAAATCCAGAAATAAAACATGTACCAGTGCTTAGGCACATGTTGGTACTTTTATTTCCCTTGGCACTAGAGTTTTTATTAGGATGTTCTTGCATTAATTATGGCCATGGGATGTATGTTATTTGTGTGGGTGCTTCTATTTTAATATATGCTTCTATTTCCATTTTGGTATACCACCTGAATATGTTGTACATAACAGGAGGCATATAACTATTTTGCATAACTAAAATAAACAAATAATGCCAATATTAAGAGATAATTGAAGACCAGTTACTAAAGCTCTGAACCTTGAAGTTCTAGATTTGCCCCATCCCATTTAAGCATGACATTGATAGGCAAACTTTCACGGTTTTGCTTCATCGACTACACATTTACCCAGCAGGCTTATAAATGGTAACAAATGACTTCTAGACAGTGGAGGACAGGAAGGCCTGGCGTGCTATGGTCCATGAGGTCACGAAGAGTCGGACACGACTAAACGACTGAACAACAACAACAACTGGCAAAAAATAACGGAACACATGAATTTACTGGACTCCAGACTTCAGTGTACAGTGGTGTTTGAAGGCCTTAACGAACACATAATTTCCATGGACCTAGTTGCATTTTGGTGCATCATCAAGTTTTGGAAAAACGCAAATAATTTCTGATAAAAAATTACAATTACATTTTAATGGGAAAGGTCACCCTATGCATTTTTCATAATCTATTTATGGGCAGTTTACGATAAAGCACATTCAAAGGTACAATTTGAATAAAAACATATATAATGTCAAGAGTCCCCTTCGGGGGAGATGGAGCGGTGATATAAATTGAATTATAAATAAATAAATAAATAAATAAATAAATAAATGTAAAGTAAATGCAGAACGAAAACACGATACAAACTAAGCAGCAGCAAGGCAATCATTCAAAATCTGAAAAAGTATCAATTAAAATATAATTAAAAACCAATTAAAAGCCTGGAAAAATAAAAAAGGTCTTCTCCTGATATCGAAATGATGTTAATGTGGGAGCCAGCTGAGTCAGTCCCTCTGAGAAAGGAATTCCATAAATGGAGTGCCACCACCCAAGAAGCTCTCTGCCTTGGAGAGTCCCAACTCACCTCCTTTGGTGAGGGGACCTGGAAGAGAGCCTCATTAGAAGATCTTAAAGTCCAGATGGATACGTATGGGAGAAGGTGCTCCTTCAGGTAACCTGGTCCTAAACCAGGGCTTTCCAAAGTGCCGCCGCTGGCGACACACCAGCGGCGGCACGGGGGGGGCGCGTGCATGGTGGCGGCGCAGGCGGGCGTGCGGCGGCGCATGTGCACGGCAACGGCGGCAGCCTCCGCTAAAACACGGAAACATTGGTGCTGCCGCCGCCGCCGTACACGCGTGCGCCACTGCTTCCGGGTGGTGTGGCGACACACCACGCTGTGTGTGGCGACACACTTTTGTGTCGCCACACACAGTTTGGAAAGCTCTGTCCTAAACCATCTAGCATTTTAAAGGTCAAAACCAGCACTTTCGGTTGGGTCCAGAAATGGACCATCAATCAGTAAGGATGGCATCGGTGCCTGGTTACTTGAGAGACCACCTGTCTCCCATAGTATCTGCCTGGCCAGTTTGATCTGGCAGGGTTGGCGTGCTCCAGGTTCCATTGATTAAACAATGCCACCTATCGGGACCCTGGAAACACACTTCCCTGTAGCAGTGCCTGCCCTCTGGAATGAGGTTCCCCCCAAAATACCAAATGCCCCCCACCCTACTGGTATTTCTTTGCCCAGGCCTTTGGCGAGGACGACTGATGCCCCTTTCCTCCTTTTTTTGTTCCCCTCAGGATTTGTTTTCTTTGCCATCCTTGTTCTTTTGATTTGTGCTGTTTTTAATCTTTTTGTATTGTTCTTTGTTTTTAAATGTTTTTAACAGTTGTAAACTACACAGAGTTGCCAGGAGTCAAGCAACATATAAATTTAATAAATTATTATTAATAATTATTATTAATGTACTGGCATAATATGTTCATTTCTGTCAGTCCCAGTAAGCAGTATAACCACTCTATTTTGAACTAGCTGAAGTATGGGATTGTTTTTACAAGAAAGTTCCAGGAACTTTCTATCACTAGTGGAACACTAGGTCCAATTGGTAGCAGAGGCTCTCCTAGCCACAGCAATCACCTGACACCTCCTGGAGCAATAACAGGCCAAGAGCTACCTCCATCTGCAAGCCCCATACTTCAAAGGGAGTGCAGAATTGGCTATGGCTCCAATCCAGATTAGTTGAACTACTATCCTGGACTGAACTTCTACTTGTTCGCTCATAGTACTCATATCATAGGCTTCAAGTGGTTCAAGCCTTCTATATCATCCTTGACATCAGTTTGACCTTTCTTAGCAGCTTTATGTAGATTTAAGGAAAATAGGAAAAAAGGATGATAGGTGATCCCCCATTCCATCTCCTGTGAATATAGCCACTAGAGTTCCTATTAGCCAAATGCCTTAGAAGGACAGCATGATAATAGGAGTGAATGAAATCAAGAATGTCAACATAATCAAGAGGAGAGATATTTCCTGTCTGTTCTCAGTATACTGTTAAGTCATCCATCAACGAAACCAAAACTTCTGTAGCCTGAGTTAGGAAGATGACCTTGACGGAGATGTGCAGGCTCTGTTGCCTAGGCAAAATAACATTCAGAAGTGGCTCAGACTGACACCTCTCTAATTCACTGAACTATAACGAGGAGGAGGAAGTATAGCACAATCACTTGCAAGATTCTGTTATTATAGCCAATCTCAAGAAAAGTAGTTTTAGCCTTCTGTGGAGTTGATTTCATGGTCTGGTCTACCTAGTGGGGCTGACAGTTTCAGCCTGAAAACCAGGTTTGAAACAAATTAGAAAGTCAAGTAATTTGTTTCATCCACAGAAGCTTCATCCAATTTAAGCCATAATTTCCCCCCCAGAATTACTTGATGAATTGTTCAAATATATGCATTCTTTGAGTGAGTCTAAAATTATATACATTAAATATTATAATAATATAATAATATAATATAATATAATATAATATAATATAATATAATATAATATAATATAATATAATATAATTATAATATAATATAATATAATATAATATAATATAATATAATAATATAATAATATATATTCTGTTCAATCATGTTGATTTCTTGGAGGTTGCCTGGACTAGTCCCTGCAATTTTCTTGGCAAGGTTTTTCGGAAGTGGTTTGCCATTGCCTCCTTCCTAGGGCTGAGAGGAAGTAACTGGCCCAAGGTCACCCAGCTGGCTTTGTGCCTAAGGCTGGACTAGAGCTCACGGTCTCCTAGTTTCTAGCCTGATGCCTTAACCACTACACCAAACTGGCTCTTTCAAAACAAATATATTCACTAATAAAAATTGAACAACAAAGTGATGATTAGGTTATACATTTCTTGAAATTGATAACATAAAAAAATGTTTTACTAACTTGTTACTTTGACAAAAAAGATTTGGATCTAAATAACTATATTTTTTTTTCTAGTAGACTCCAGGTGTGAATTGATATATTGACTACAAGTGTTTTCAGGTTGTAACTTATGTGGACCTGTTCACATGGTACTTCCAAAACCCATATCCAGAGAATAGAGGGAATTACTGCATTTTATATTGTACTGATCTCTGCAGACCCAACATCTAACAATGGTTGTTGTGAATAGGAGGATTGTGAGGTGAATGTGGGTGATAAAACAATGATGTTCCAAAAACAGATTTCATCCTTATATGTCACGGAGCCTGAGATTTTGATTTGACATCACTGGAGTTCTAACAAATTTTTTTCATGGAGGTCTCAAGTCAAATAGGCCATCTTTCTCTAAGATATTTTTGGTGTTTTTGATGTGCCAAAGAGCTAGTTCTTGGGCAGTTTTTTTCACTCAGTTATGTGATTTACAAGAAATCAGAAGCAATTATTTCCATATCAAGTGGCTATAAAAAGTGTTTAAAAGATTACTATAATTGTCTCTAGATATTCATTGGGTCATGTGTCTTCATTTATTTCTTTTATTTCTTTTTACAGTATTTGTTTACTGGATTTGGAGGGCAGCCTTATTGTCAAAATGCTTTCAAACTGTGGTGCTGAAGAAGACTCTTGAGAGTCCCTTGGACTGCAAGGAGGTCAAGCCAGTCAATCCTAAAGGAAATCAACCCTGACTGCTCATTGGAAGGACAGATACTGAAGCTGAAACTCAAATACTTTGGCCACCTAATGTGAAGAGAGGACTCACTGGAAAAGACCCTGATACTGGGAAAGACTGAAGGCAAAAGGAGAAGGGGACGGCAGAGGATGAGATGGTTAGATAGCATCACCGATGTAATGAACATGAATTTGAGTAAACTCCGGGAGACAGTGGAGGACAGGAAGGCCTGGCGTGCTATGGTCCATGAGGTCATGAAGAGTTGGACACGACTAAACGACTGAACAACAACAACAACTTATTGTCAAATGACTTGAGGCTATGTTCACAATAAGACCATATATACAATTGTATGGGGGGAAATGTTGCATGTGTAATCTGACTCTGATTGTCCTCTGTCTTTTGGTAGCATGTATGTTGACTCTGGCTTCTGTGTAAGAAAATGTTTGACAGTCTTCCACTAGCTTCTCCTTCTCAATCATATCTAGAACTGGTTTTAATTTACCATCCTTGGATTTTGTTCACACAGAATATTATACTGAGCAAAACACTTTGTGATCATTTTTAATATATGCAGACCTTGGAGGATATTTTAATGTTATTGTAGAACTTTTGCTTGTAACTTGTAAGGGTTAATTGTGAAGAACTTGGCTCAAATTTCACCTCAGCCATGAACTCACTCAGGTGGTAGATGCTGGAGAGGGCCAACAAGTTGTTGAAGGATCAAAAGAACTGTGTGCCATCTGGACTACTCTGAATACCCTAAGCTAGTCTGCTGCATTCATATGTGGTAGAGAACAATTGACCCATCATTACTGTTGAAGAATAACCCAAAGGCCTATGTAGGAGCATTTTGTATATAAACTGGGACATCACCTTTACTTTCTTTGACTCAAGCATCAAAGTAGTTTGGACTGGCTCTGGAGACTGTAACATTAACCTACCTTAGAAGATTGTTCAAGGATAAATGACAGTGCAATCCTATGCACAACTTCTCAGATATAACAGCAGTAATCACTTTAAGCTTGGCTAGATTAAAGGGGGGATTAAGCAGATTCATGGAGGAGAAGTCATCAGTGGCTGTAAGTCACTATGACTATTAATGATCAGAAGAACCAAATGCAGTATGTCTCTGAGGAACAGTTCCTGGGGAACATGAAAGGGAGGGTGCTATTGCCCTCATGTCTTGTTAGCTGTTTTCCTAATATCATCTGGTTGGCCCCAGTGGGATGCTGGACTATATAGATCTCTAGTCTGATCCAGCCAGCACATGTTTCAAAATTATTTCTCAGACCAGATCATCAATTCCCAAAATACCCAGCCAGTGAGGCCAGTGTCAAATCTCTCCTCTACCTTCCACCGATAGAGATAGATAGATAGATAGATAGATAGATAGATAGATAGATAGATAGATAGATAACTTTAAAGCCACTCCTTGCTGCATTAAAATGACTCTAGTGAAAGAATGCATTAATTAAACCAGAATAAATTCTGCCTTGGAAAATGAGGTGTGGGATGCAGAGGTTTGCCACTGTTATCTCCTTTCAGCTGTCGAGGTAGAATTAAAATCCTGATTCTGTTTATAAAGAAGCTTAAAAGCAGGCGACAAAGTCCATTCATATGAGTTATAATTGCACAGTTCAAATACTGGCTGGTTTACGTAAGGGTAATTAGAATCACAATTGACCTTTACATAAATGTAGGGTTATACTTAATTTTATCCAGAAGCTTTTAAAACATGAATTTAAATATTGCTCATACTTTATGGCTTCTAATGACTTTTTCTCTCTACCTTTTAAAAGAAATGTTTTTTACAGTAAACTCAAAAGTATATGTATTTTGCTGCATTCATAACCATAACACTACATAAAAGATTAGGAAAACTGTTATCTAAAAATAATGGTGGAAAACAGGAATAAAAGGAGTTGAGCAGAAGTCTCTACCAGATGCAGAAGAACAGGTAAAAAGGACTGGTCCATCCATACAAGCTTGCCCCAATCTTAGAGAAGTGGGCTTACTCTTACCTTTGTCTAGAGACACAATATAACCAAAAGATTATTTTGGTTCCATTTCCATCACAGGAAATCCTAATCCAGATTTTTGTTGTGACTCAGGAGATAGTTGTTAAATGCTCAACCAGTCTTCTCCAACTTCCGGAAGTATGGGACTCCATTGTTTGGGAATGATGACATTTGGCCAAAAATAGTTTACAAGGTTGGAGAAGGCTCCATTAAACAAGGCAATTCCTACCTGTATTAGGGATGTCATATCTGGATTGCAAAAATCCAAGAAACGGTCAATCACAGCAAATTGATACAGAAAACTCTAATTATTTGATGCCATCCAGTGGTCATCTGGATATTTACAGCCAAGATATAGTATACCTAAAAAGGTAAAGGTACCCCCCCACACACACATTTGTGCAGTCGTGTCCGACTCTAGGGGTGCTCATCTCCGTTTGTTAGCCAAAGAGCCAGCGTTGTCTGAAGACGCTTCCACGGTCATGTGGCCGAATGACACGCGCAGAACGCTGTTACCTTCCCACCGAAGTGGTGCCTATTAATCTACTTGCATCTGCATGCTTTCGAATTCCTAGGTTGGCAAGAGCTGGAGCTAGTGCGGGAGCTCACTCCGCACGCAGGGCTAGGGATTCGAACCTCTGAACTTGCGATCTTCCGATCGACAAGCCTGGCATCTTACCCACTGAGCCACCACGCCCCTCCTTATAGTATACCTACTACAGTGGAAATAAGTTGTATTTTTGCTATACCACAGTCACAGCTTTCTAATAGATGAGAAGCATCACACTTCCCTTCCCCAGTGCCTGATTTTTAATAGAAATGTTAGAATATGAATATATAAAGCAGTTCAGAGTCAACCAAGCTCAATAGAGGGTATGGTAAGGTAAAGGTAAAGGATCCCCCCACACATTTGTGCAGTCGTGTCTGACTCCAGGGGCCGGTGCTCATCTCCGTTTGTTAGCCAAAGAGCCAGCGTTGTCCGAAGATGCTTCCGCGGTCATGTGGCCGGCATGATGCACGCGGAATGCTGTTACCTTCCCACCGAAGTGGTGCCTATTAATCTACTTGCATCTGCATGCTTTCGAATTCCTAGGTTGGCAAGAGCTGGGGCAAGTGCGGGAGCTCACTCCGTCATGCAGGGCTAGGGATTCGAACCTCCGAACTTGCGCTCTTCCGATCGACAAGCCTGGCGTCTTACCCGCTGAGCGTACAGCTACCTAAAACGGCAACATTCTAGGTGGTGTTCTACTCTAGAAATCTTTTGAGAGTGCCTACAAATTCCCTCCCCCTTTCTGCCTCAATCCTTCAGGTAAGAAGTTATAAACTGTGGGAGGATTAAACCTGAAATGGACTGGAAATATCCAGACCCAATTCATATTTTAGTGTTGTTTTTAACTTTCAATCCCAGAACAGGTTGGGCTACAAAAGTTTGCCGCTTCAGAAGTCTATCTGTCCAAAACAAATACATTTTTTAGAGGCTATTTTCAAATTACCTTGCCTGTTGCCTATATGTCAGAGCTGATGTCATTAATTCTGCTTAAATTTGATTTTTTTTTTGTTTCCAGAGTTATTAATGTCTTTAGCTAGGTTTTTTCTCTTTTGATTTTTGTGCGAATATTTAGAAGTTCTACAATTAATAACCCAGAGGACATGGTTAATTGGGTAGTGTACAGATGATGCAACTAACTATTTATTAATTCAAAAGGAAGTCAACACTGACTTGAAAATGATCCCCCCTGAAAGGAACATTAGGCATATAATTGGAATTAATGACAAATTAATTGCCTGCAAAATAAGCCAACCATTTATAACATTAATTGATCCCTCATGCATTTTTACATACAGTACAAGCCATTCTCTTGTATACACACACTCCATAGCTAACTATATGTAGACACCCACATGAAAAACACTGGAAATCTGAGTTTAGCAAGCATAAACCTAGGCATGCTTTCTTTGTAACTAGTTTCACTGAATTCAGTAGCTCCTTCTTCCAGGTAAGTATACAGTACATAGACTGCACCTCTGCTGGGATGGGGATGGGGATCTGCTTAGCCCAACTTAATCTATGTAAGCGGGGTAGAAACTATGAGATCTCTATGAACATTTAGCTATTTTTTTCTCTCCTTCTCGCAACAAGTGGATAAAGATGCTTTTGTGGTGGCTTGCAAGAAGGAAACCTGTACACACTGAGTTCAAAGGCTCTAGTGGCCAAGCAAGTATGTTTAGGACTTCTAGTCCGGTTCAGTTAGCTTGCTACACCTCTTGATCCTCTCTTCACGCATCAGGTGAACGTCTACAGTGGACAGTTTCTTTATCCATGCAGACTCTCCACAGATTGAAGATGGTTCTCTACGATCAGATTTTCTGCAAATATAAGACAGCTTCTCCCAACCATAGGCAATTATTTGAGGAGGGGGGGAAAGTCATATTCTTTTTTTGTCTCTACAATAATGAAATAATATCCAATCCAATCACTTGTATGGAGCAGGGCATTGGAGATATAGAAGCAGCAACTGGAAAAACTCTTCAGCTCAGTCTAGAGAAGGTACTGTTTTCCAGTCATATTGTTAACCCAAAACAGTCACCACCATGCCTTCCGTACAATAGGATAGAAAAGAAAAGACAAGACTTGTTGGCCTTCTCAATGTTGTGAACAATCTTGGGCAAAAACTAGCTTGAGTCAAGCCAAAGAAGAATCCAGCAAGCCTCAATAAAGAGTTGAAGTCAAATAATAGCCAACTCCAGTACATACATTTAGAAGGGACAGTGATTTGAGACATCTATCAATTTGTTATTAAACTTTTGAAGATCAAGACATTCAGCTGGCTATTAACCCACCCCAAGTCTTTATAAAGCTATGAAAATAATTATAGCCCCTCCCCTTCAAACCCAATAATCAAAAAAGGATGTTTGTAGGAGATTGAAGGATAGTGCATCAAAAGTTTGATTCTGGTCAAACTAAAGTCTGCAGATACAAGGGGAAAAGGATACTTGTAACAGCTAATAGAACCAGTAGGAGGTTCCTTTGCTGATTCCCCAAGGTAATAGAGGAGTGCCTGAGCATTTCTAGAATATATTATGGTACAGATGTCTTCACAGAAAGTACTAGGTGTTGTTTTGTTTTTTAAACCGCCCAGAGTTGTACATAAGATGGGCGGTAAATAAATATGACAAATAAATAAATAAATAAATAAATAAATAAATCACCTCATTAAAAATTCTGGTCATCCATTCTCTCTCTGATTCTCTAGTTACCTTTAGCTAACTGAATTAAGCACTGAGAACAAGGGCATGGACATGTGAGGAAAACATGATCAAACATGAAGCTCTGGGCCAAAATCTCAGCTTTTCTTTTATTTGCCTACGCCATAATAGCTTTCCAAACTGTGTGTCGCAACACAGTACTGTGTCGCCTGTGGGGCCCAGGTGTGTTGTGTGAAAACCCGGAAGTGCCGCTGCCGCGGTGCTTCCAGGTTTTCGTGCACCGCCATCGCCGTGGCGCTTCCGGATTTTCGCGCGCCACTGTTGGTGTGTCACCAACGTGAAAAGTTTGGAAAGCCCTGGCCTAGGCATTTAAAATCTTTACAAAAATCTGGTTTGGAGAAGCTTCTTTCTGCATTGGACATCTATACTCATTGTTACATAACATTTACTTCAGGGGGGAAAAAAGGAAAAAAACTCCAACTGCATGGTTAGCAATCCTTCGTGTGCTGCTACTTTTCTAAAACATACCAAAGACATTAAACAGCAGAAAATGTCAGGAGTTTGGCTGGCTAAATTGTATTGCTCTGAATCCAAATGCATAAAACTATAATTAGTAGAAATTCCAAAATGATGTCCAGAAGGACAAAATATGGAAACAGCTGGATCAGTGAAGGAAAAGATGACAGATTTCTCAACAATAATTTGCCTGATCACCTCTAATCAGTTTCAGCAAAAAGTGCAAGCAAATTTTATTATTGCAATCTGGGCCCTGCTGCGGGCTTGGCTGTTCCTTGGGGTGCTCTTGTTTCCTTTTGAAATTTTTAATTATGGTTTTATTTTAATGTTGTACTTATTTATTTATTTATTTAGGTGAGCTGCTTTCAGCCTTGTTGGAACAAGAGGTATATAAACTATAGTAAATACAATAATACTAATAATTAATAATAATAATTTTGTCCTGTTTTGGCCTGCCTTCCTTCCTTCCTTCCTTCCTTCCTTCCTTCCTTCCTTCCTTCCTTCCTTCCTTCCTTCCTTCCTTCCTTCCTTCGTATAAGTGGGCATTCTGCCAACAACTTTTATGCATAATCAATAAAGATTTTTTAACCAGAAAAAATCCCAATGCTGCTGTGAATATAAATGTAACTCATGTACAGATAAGAGAAAACAGCAAGCTGAACTCAATAAATACTTTCTCAGTGGTTCCTTCTGTTTTGTTTTTGTCTTCACTTCACACTAGGTACTATGAAATATAGATTTAGTTTTAAAGATTAATATCTAGGCCAAGTTGAGAAGTTTGAGCCTACTTTAAAAGATTAACCCTGGGCTCAACTTCTTCACTCATATTCTCTTTTCTAAACAGTGCCTCTGAGAAAAGAAAGTAATGGCATTTCCAAGGCAGAAAATATGGACAAGAATTTCAGAAACCTCTATTAGGATCTTTTTTAGGGGACATTGGAATCTGCAAGTAAGATACTATGTAATTTTCTGGTGGTATAACCTCATAGTGAATTTGATAACTACTGATAACATTAATGTGCATATTTATTTGCTAGGCAGAGCAACCTAACCCGGCCGCCCCCCAAAAAAACTGGGTGGAGGATGGATACATAATGGGCTATACTGCCCCTCTGCTAGTTGAAAGCAGCCCTTCAGCCTGGAGCTTCCCCCCCCCCTCCACGAGAAGTTCTGTGGATATAGTTGTATCACTTCTGACGTCATTGCCCCCCTACACAGAACATCTCAAGGTTGGCTTGAATCCACCATCCCTGGATAGTCTTCCATATTGGGTCCCTTAAAAAATATTAGCTTACAATTGGAACATGTAGATCCTTTTATTGTCTTCAGTGGAAGCAGGAATAGGGGTGGAGGGAGAGAACCTCCAGGAAAAATATCAAGGGGCTCCCTCCATTTATTTTGTTGCAATATGCCAGCAAGATCATGGCAAACCCTCCAGTGTTTAAATTCTTGTATCGCTTAAAAATTATTCTGCTCCATATCAACCTTTATAGACTGAATCCTACTAAATAATGTTGGATAAAGGGTATTTGATCATGATTTAAAGAATCAGATTGATGTGGCTTGTCAGCAGCAGCCTGACATGACATACTGCTTCTGTAACTGAGTTGATTTTCAAAAGCAGCATATGCTGTTCAGTGAGGAGAGGGATTTCCCCCCTTTTTCTTTAAGGTTAAAACTGGGTGCATCTAATCCTAAATCAGCATTTTTTTGATTGGGCCTTTATGTAGGATGTCAGTGGGGTTATTTCATGCAACTCTACTCTTTTGATTTGGGATTGCTGTTACAGAGTGTGCATTTCCTCAGTACAGGCTTGTCACACTGAATTTCGGGAAACACACTGCACCAGCTTGCCTTATCTTGGCAATGCTACATGAATGTCAAACCTCTCATTTCACAATGCAGTCAGACCTACTGTACAGCAGCACAGGGGGTGGTTTAATGCTCTTCCGGTACTCAACTGCATACAAACGTGAATTTGCAGACAACAGCTGCTGCAAATTCCCTTGACTGTGAAGAATAACTAGCATTATCACCTAGATCATTAAATTGGGTTCAGAAATTGCTGAGGGTCTTCAATCAATTCATCTAAGATAACTTGAAGCCAGCTGGACCCCTTCAGTGAGGACTTGACTTAATTGGCCAATAAGTGGCTGGAAAAGGGGCATGCCATTTGATACAATTACAAGCTGAACAAGCGATTACAGCAGGGAGAACCACAGAAGGTCCCCTCCAGGTCAGCCCTTTCAGAAAGGGCTAAGTTAATGTCCACTGTTAAGAGGCGAAGTGAAAAATGTTGGCTTACTTGGTGCTCAGATGTAAGGAGGAGCCGGGTCATCCTTCAGTCGACAGAGAGCACACAAGAAGCGCCCATTTATCATTGTGTTGGCCTTATTTCTGCCTCGGTAATAGTCATGCTATACCAACTGCTGGCAGTTTCATAGTTTCCTGTGAACCTTTCATTTTATTGGCATAACTAAAAGATTACCTTACCAGAGCAATCCATCTGCTATAGAAAAACAAAACACTTTCCTTCAAGTATGTCCCCCGAGTGTTTTCTCCAGAAAGGTTAACACACACTACATTATTTGAGTTCTATTCTCCACAATCCATTGCTTTTTCTAGTCCCATACTAGATGAGGAGATGTTGGTCTAATATTGTATAAGTGCAAAGAGTTACAGGAAGCAGTGCTTATCTCCTCCAGGTTTTGAAGGCTGTCTCCATGGGTTGAACAGTAGACCTGGGTATAGACATTTTCTAGGAAGGAAGGACCAGGACATGAATTAAACAAAGCAGGTGCTTTTAATCGCTTCAGAATATAAGTAGGATACAAATGAACATCGGGATGCTTAAGTAAATTTCAGAACTGGAGGGAGGAAAGGGGTGATGGAAAGTCCATGGTTGGGCAGCCTAATGAGAAATAACTTTCTCTCTTTTTGTGGCAATGGCATAGAGACAGGATTTTTTAGGCCTTATTGAAACCTGTTAAAATCAGTGGGCAGGAAACATTTAATGATTTAAGTATGTAAGTTCTACATGTACCAGTGAAATGCAAATGCATCAAAATTTCACCACATTGCAGCCATAATTTTATAATACTCAGAGTCACTCAGAGGCTATTATGATTATAATAGCCTATAAGACTAGCCAGCAAGCAAATAATAGTTCGAGGAACCACCAAGATATTGTAAATCCCATACGAATTAAGAAATATCCACTATTCTGGAAGGTCCATTTCTTTTTGAAGCCCTGTCAGCTCTAAATACTCCAGAGCAGAGCTTTCCAAACTGTGTGTCGGGACACGTTAGTGTGTCAGCTGCAGTGTCTGGGTGTGTCACGGCTGCTGCTGCCTCCGAGCCCTGCCAGGATTCCGAGCAGGTCCCAGTGCCTGCCTTGTGCCTGGCTGCCTCCAAACCTGCTGTGATTCCACGCAGGTCCCAGTGCCTGCCTTGTGCCCTGCTGTAAGAGTGTGTTGCGAAATGATGCCTGTCTAAAAAGTGTGTCACCAACATGAAAAGTTTGGAAAGTTCTGCTCTAGAGATACTCAGCTTCCCCAGGTTTGGGCTTAATTTCCCCCCCCATTACCTTCTTGTCCTGGATTCCTGCTTCACTTTATGGACAGCTGCTCTCCACTCTCCAACCGGCATTTGTTTGTCTTACTTCTCATTTCCTCTGAGTTGGTAGTCAGCAAACCAGGTGAGATGTCTCCTCCAAGTTGGTAGAAAGAATGTAATATTAGTGTGTGTGTGTGGGGGGTTACACTTAAAATAAAAAACAACAACATGATGCACTCTCTGCTCTTGAGTAGAACTCCTTATTTAAATGATCCATCAAGGTAAATAGTGGAGGAATGGATATTTTGAAATCTGTCCATTCTCCTCCAGGTTATCATAGGAAGAACCTGCTCTTCCTCTATTACCAGAGGAGCCTGCACTCCCTGTGCTGCTATGACTAATTAGATGACTCAGTAAAGTCTACAAAGTAAGACATGGGGACAGCAGCACCCCTTCTACTCATGTTCTCTAGCAACTTGTAATGAGAGACTCACTGTTTCCAATACCGGATGGAATACATAGTCATCATGATAAATAGCTGTTGATATTTTTCACCTCCATATCTCGTTGGCCAACATTAAGTCTCATAGTAGCAAATGTCATAAATTGAAAATATCTGCTGCATAAATATTTCCTTTTATACATCCTGAATGGACAATCCCCATGTCTGGAAAAAAACATCTTCTGATCCACCTTCTCCATACCGTGTATTCAGCTGTCCATGGCTCTTCTTTGCCTCTTTTCCTAAGTTTAAAAGCCCCAAAGATGATCCTTTGGGCTCCGCAATATCCTTTTCTGAGGTTCAGCAACCAGAACTGTAGATAGTATTCTAAGTGCAGCCATGCCGTAGCTTTGCATTGCAATATTGACATTTTTATTTTAGACTCCTTTTATAATGATTCCCAACATAGAATTTGACATTTTCACAGCAGCTGTACAGTGGATCAATACTTTCACTGAGCTGTTCACTACAGCAACTTTCCTGATCAGTCCCAGCCAGCTCAGACCCCCTTTTATGAATTCTTTGTATCAGTGTGCATCACACTTTATTTGCTTACACTGTATAGCATTTGCCATTTTGAAGCTCATTTCCTCAAGGGCAGAGAGAGATTTCTTACTCAGCTCTTGGTGACTACATGGACAGATCCGTGTTGTTTTCTTGGTAGCTTTTTCCTTGGCCTGTAGACCACATGGCTATAGTATATGAAAGTGGCTTGCCATTGTCTTATGGGATTTTTAAAAAAATTCAGAGTCAGGTCTATAAGCCAAGGAAAAAACTACCCTTTCAGTCTTTGCTGCTTTCAGAGATCTTAGCAATGAATTTATATACATTGTGATAAAACCTTGCAAATAGGAAGCACCACCTATTGCAGAGCTTTCCAAACTGTGTGTCGCAACACAAAAGTGTGTTGCCACACACAGTCTGGTGTGTCGCCACACAACCCGGAAGCGCTGATCATCACCAGCGCTTCTGGGTTTTCCCGCGGCGACACACCAACGGCGGCGCACAAAAACCCGAAAGCGGCAGCGGCGCTTCCGGGTTTTTGCGCGCTGCCGCAACGGCGGCACTTCCGGGTTTTCCCGCGGCGACACACTAATGGCGGTTGGTGTGTCACCGCGGGAAAACTTTGGAAAGCCCTGACCTATTGCTTTGAAACTTCCTTCAATTGTTAATTACCAGTAAGGCAGAAGTTAAACAGATGTGCAGTTAGTTACATAAAGCAAAAGAGTGAAGGATCCACCCTAGTAGCATCCATCTCTCTATCTCTCTATCATCTATGCTGCCCCAGAGCAGCACCAGCCCTCTGGAATAGTCTCCCATCCTGGTTGGAATCAGACTGGCTGCCTCTTTCCCGATTGCATTCAGAAAGATGTTGTAAGGTCCCTGGCTTACACTTTTTACCCAAGTTCCTGAGGTTGCCAAAAACAGTCTTGAGTCGAGGCTTGGAGATTAAAATAACAGCATTTATTTGGCCAAGCAAAGCTGGGTGGAATCTCTGCAGACATCATGGCAGTGAAATGTCTGGGAAGAGATCCACACTCACACATTGCAACTTCAACACTTATATAGGTTTCCCAAGTTCAGAAAGAAAGCATAGTGAACCCACACCTAGAGAGACAGCGTACAAGGTCTTTATCAGCAGTCTCTGTGTCCTGGTATTCTAAAAAAACCTTGTTCCACGTTATCAAGTCCCCTAGTCCCCTTTCACCTAATTCCCTTTCGCAAGCAGTTTCCAAAAGCATAATGGTGTTGGTTAAGCTAACCCTTACAATGTTGATAAATGTGTTATTTTGTAAAGCATTCCAGCTTTATAAATCTTGCCATCATTGTATTTTTATTGATTAGGATGTGTGTCTTTTATGACATGATTTTACCCATGCCCTGGATATTTTAGGGTTGTTTCATACTGTGTAAACCATTGAGAGTCATTTTTGATGGAAGTGGGATCTAAATGCAATAAGTAAATAAATAAATAAATAAATAAATAAACTAAGAATTTTATATAACACCCAGCTATGATGGTCATTCAAACAAAGTAGCAAGGTTAAAGTTACTATCAAGATTCTTCCTTCTTCTATATTAATATTTTATGGGTATACTTTTACACTTTTCTACACGTCACTCACTTATTCATTATTCTATGTATTTTTCCTTATTTTATTAGAACTGCTATATTTTTGGTTGCACTTTATCATATCTTCTGGTTGTCATACTTACCTACACACACACACAAATAAAATATTCTTTCCTCTTGGATCAGCCTTAGTTGGGAATTCTGGATGTTGTAGTCCAAAACATCTGAAAGATATCAAGTGATGAAAGCTGCCCCAGGTTATACTAAGTACAATAGGAGTAACCACGTGATTCTTAGTACTTTGTGGGCTGGATGGAATAAACCGACTGACAGAAAGCAAATATTATCTAGCTATTACTACTACAGCGGGTAAGATGCCAGGCTTGTCAATCAGAAGATCGCAGGTTAGGAGGTTCGAATCCCTAGCTCCGCATGATGGAGTGAGCTCCTGCACTAGCTCCAGCTCTTGCCAACCTAGCAATTCGAAAGCATGCAAAATGCAAGTAGATGAATAGGTACCACTTCAGTGGGAAGGTAACAGCGTTCCACGCGCGTCATGCAGCCACATGACCGCGGAAGCGTCTTCGGACAATGCTGGCTCTTTGGCTAGCAAACGGAGATGAGCACCGGCCCCTAGAGTCAGATACAACTGCACAACTGTGCAGGGGGAACCTTTACCTTTACCTATTACTACTACTATTATCTAGCTAATTTGGTCTAAAAGTTAATTTAATCTAGCAGTACCTTCGCTGATCTGGGGCTCATTAACCTATGACTCTCATCAACCCCAGATATAAATGGCCAATTATCATGGAAGTTGGGAATTGTCATCCATATCTGGAAAGATTTATGCTGGGGAAAGCTACCTGGGATTCTGTTTCCAGTCGTGACCTGCCTAGTACAGGAGGGCAAGCAGCTCATGCCTGTTGTTCGCTTATATGTCAGCCAGCACCATTTACAAAATCTATCTGATAAAAGTACCCATGCTGTAGTTGTAGGCAGAGCGTTAAGCTGGAGGGTTTGGAGCTCAGTTTCTCTTAGTCGTGAAACTCCTGTTTCTTAGGGCAGGAGTGGAACATCGGTGGCCTCCAAATGGTGTTGGAACCCAACTCCCTACAGCTCCAGCTGAGAAAAATATAAAATTCATTATTATTAACAAAGAATTAATAATCTTAAACTCATAAACCTAAGTGAAGCTTTTTGGGACTTTCCAATGCTAGCTAACAAAGCTTCTACCAAAACCACCTTCAGGAAACGCTAAAAATATATTTCTAGCGAGCTGATTCTAACCACTTGCTATAGGAAGCTTTGTGGGTAGAAATGAAACTAATGAACAATGCTTAAGGTAGGACAACTTCCATACAAGGAAAGAATAAATAAAATGGGAAGGGGAGATAAAAGTGGGTAGTGGGAGATGTAAACAGAGGCGGGACAATTGAGGCGGACGGTATAGGCTGTTCACTCCTGACTACCCAGCCTATGGGTAAAAGGAGGAGGGCTAAAGCGTCCGGGCAAAGGGCTATAAAAGATGAGCTCTAATTGTGGCTAGTGTGACTTCTCCCTAGTGCGACTTGTTTTCCAGCACGGTGGAGTTCACCAGCTTTTTGTAAACTGCTTTTAAAATAAAAACCCTTTTGTTTCCATTTGCCTTTTGACTTGACTCATATCTGACACAGCCACTAGGGCCCATCATGAAGAATCCTAGGAAAAAGGGGGAAATGGAGTAGCCCTTTAACTGATTTCCTTTGCAGAAAGATAGGAAATGCAGATTTGACCAAAAGTAATTAAAGTAACCTTTCTTTTCCACTGTGGTGTAGTAGCTGGGAAATGAATGAAAGACTTGTTCAGGTATATTGTATCAACCTATTTTTTCTATACTTTGAAGAATAAAGGAAAAATCCAAGATTGGCTTCTATTTATTTTGCAAAAAGTCTTTGTTGGATTGATTGGTTGTAAGCTGTTGCAAGGGCAGTTGCCCCTTAACAAGAGCATTGAGACAATGCTATCTCCTGTTCACCACAGAGCTGGGAAAAGAGCACAAAAGTGCATTATTAGTAGCCAAGTGTTTATCTGGCATTGCAACCATTCTTAATGTTTTATGAATTTATGATAGGGGAGGGGGGGATGGGAGTATTTTTATTTTATATTTTTTTTGCCTAGGCATTTTTCCTTAGGCGCTTTTGAGTTAATTATTCAGAGGGCTTCTTACACAGTTCCTTGCAAAATGTGTTGTGCATTAATTCTGATTATGTACAAAAGCCCACCTCCACGAGGGTGGGTGGGAGAGAAGAAAACCTCTGAATCAGTAATGCTGATAAAATGAGCAACTCTCCTGGGGCTTTGCCAAGAAGCAGGGTACTGGACAAAATTAGAATCTTGTAGCTAAGGCTATTCATAATGTCATTAACATAAAGGCAATTAAATGAGTTTTTAACCTACAACCCTTTATTGTTATTAATGAACATTAGGAGAACACAGGAGATGAAATTGGTAATTATCTCTGCACCAAGCTACGCAATAATGTGTTTAAATATAAAAACAAAACAAATGATTATTGTTGGTATTTTCAGTCGGTAGAACCCCAAGGAGCATCTCCGTCACATTTAATCACATGGTACTATAGCAAGAGGGTTAATTAAATGAGGGCTCCACTTTCATTTGGATGGGTTATTCCACTTAATGTGGAATCAACAAAGCTCCACATACATTTGCAAGTATTTTCAGCGTCTGTTTTTCTCCCCTCCCCCCCCCCCCGCCATACCACTTTCATTTTCACTGCTTTTGCAAAACCAGAGATTCATTGATTCCTTTGATCATTTATCCTATGGAAGGCCATTGACTGTCAAGAAAAAGTCAGTTGATATGGCCTAACAATGTTAGCTAACAGCAGAGCCAGAGCCCAAAGTGGGTAGAGTTTGCAACCTTGGATAACTTTCTCTGTGTGTCCCTCATTCCTTTTTTACTCTCTTCTTTTCTTTTCTCCCTCTCTTACATGCACACACAGAGTTCACACAACATGCTAAACCATAGTTTAACTATGGTTTATGAAAGACAAATAGGGTAAGACCCAACCTAATCTCAGTAAGTTCAGCATGTTTTATAAATAGAACCATTTCCAGAGAGGCAGTATCCAGAAGTCAGAAACGGGGGCACAGCAACTGAAGAGATATATGATGCTGAGAGCTTTTTGTAAATCTGAACAAGGATTATATGTAGCCCTTGGGCTATAGTTTCCCATCCCTGCTTTAGAACAATGAACTGCAGTCTGCTAATTGACATCTTATGGCCCCATTTTTTTGAAAATCATTTCCAGGATCAGTGATGGAACTTTGAATTAAGGACAGAAATAGATGTTATTAGACCAGAGCTTTCCAAACGGTGTGTCGTGACACGTTAGTGTGTTGGCTGCAGTGTCTGGGTGTGTTGCGGCTGCTGCTGCCTCCGAGTCCTGCCAGGATTCCGTGCAGGTCCTAGTGCCTGCCTTGTGCCTTGCTGCCTCCAAACCTGCTGTGATTCTGCGCAGGTCCTAGTGCCTGCCTTGTGCCTTGCTGCCTCCAAACCTGCTGTGATTCTGCGCAGGTCCTAGTGCCTGCCTTGTGCCTTGCTGCCTCCCAGCCCTGCCAGGATTCTGCGCAGGTCCTGGTGCCTGCCTTGTGCCTTGCTGCCTCCAAAACTGCTGTGATTCCCCGCAGGTCCTAGTGCCTGCCTTGTGCCCTTCTGTAAGAGTGTGTCACGAAATGATGGATGTCTAAAAAGTATGTCACCAACATGAAAAGTTTGGAAAGCTCTGTATTAGACAAATGTATATGCAAATGAGACTGAGAAATATGAACCCAGATTCAGAAGAAAATAAACTAAGTTATTTATTTATTTATTTCTTAATAGATTTGTAGGCTATTATAGCTATATATATTATATTATATGTAGGCTTTATATATTATAAAATAATGGCATACAGCATCCCAGAAGGAAAGAACATTTGGAAAAATGCAACAATATCCAATATCGGCCAGGTTAATCAATCCAAAGATCCTCTCCACTCCCTCAGGAGTTACAGACTCAAACTTGCCACAAGTAACCACACAACCACACTGCTTGACAGGACTTAGCCAGTTGGAGTCCAACTCTGAGTGAATCTGAGCAACTTTATCCACCAAATGCCTAGAATACTCCTTACAGCAGCCAGATGATCCTGTGACTCATCTCTCCCCAGCAAGGAACGAGTCAAAGGGCTTCTGGATAGCTATGTGTAGATACAATAAGGGGAAAAATGATCAGAGAGTGATCTGACTATGGCAAAGGAGTGGTGATAATCTCCTTCACTCCCAGATCACATCACAACTGCCCTGAGACAAAAGCCAGGTCAAGTGTGAGACCCCTGGTATATGCCTGCCTCTCAAGGAATTTGTTGAGGTTAATGGGTGCTGTGGTGGCCATGAACTTCTGGGCCGTCTGGAAGACACCTGGAAGCAAGTTGAAATTCCCAAGAACTATAAGCCCTAGAGGTTCCACTGCCAATCCAGTGACGGAATTAGCAGCTCAGGGAGAGATATTGCGGCATAGCAGGGAGGCCAGTACAGTACAGCAGTAACAAACCCAACTGCACCCTAGAATCCAACTTCAACCAGAGGGCAGATTGATAATATCCAGTCCGTCAACCTGACCCTGTTTCCGTCACCCCAGCTCCCTCCAACTACACCTCAAGGTTCCAACTCTTGACTCAATGGACCACAGTGTCTCCCAGTACTAATAATCCCAATAACAACAGCAACAATAACAACAACATTTATCCTCCCAAGCTAAACAATAGGTACTTTACTGTTAGGAAACACATCATAATACATTACCAAACAATTTGCATAATCCGATAAATTCCAAGATCAATTAATCACGTATATGTTTACATCGTAGTTAGATGGAGAGCCAATCAAGAAATATGGGGCCTATAGGATACGTATACTGGGAAGTTAAAAAGCTTAGAAAGTTGTAATGGCAAACTACCTCTGCACTGTTGCCCCAAAACTATATTGACATATCCATGAAGTCACCAGGAGTCAAGATGACTCAAAGGAGACTTATTCTTTTTTTACTGATAATTATTTTTCTGGAGAATATTGATCAGGTTTAGCAGAAGTAGAGGAATAAAAACACAGTGCCATCAAGACCTTGACAGAATGGAATCTAATATGGAAAGAGACCCTCAGAATCAGTGAGTGAGAAATTCTGCTGCCACTCTGGATTATTCAAGTATTGGTGCTGTCACTCTGACTGACTTTAGAAATAGAAACTTTACAAGAATTCATGTAAATACTGGCAATGGGATTGTCTTAATCTAGATGTTAATGTTTTGGGGTAGAAAACAAAAACTTGCCCAGTGCACTTAACTATCCAAAGTTTGAGTAAAATGTATTGAAAAGGAAAGCCAGTCATTATTCAAAACCATCATGGTTCTTGACTTATGTGATCCTTGGCAAGCCCATCTATTTGCCAACAAAATCAATGGGAATGCGGTCACTGACTTTAGCAGGCACAGAATAAAATCCTTATTGCCTTTAATCAAACTAGTAAGATAGAGCCTCTTGTCTTGTGAAGATGTATTGGAGTCCAGCAGGGTGGAAAATAGCTGAGGATTCTTAAAAGACAGTATAATTAAAGCACAGCAGATAACAACCTCTTGGAAGGAAAGGGGAGAAAGAAACCAGAAAGAACACAATGATGTTAATGTAGCTTCATGGGGCACTGTTCAAAGATCTAAGGTGGTTTTTTTTAATCTTGTGCAGAAATTAATGAAGATTGGGGGTCAAACTCAATTACAGAATCCATTATGGTTCATACAAATGCCAAAAAAGAACAAATCACTTCTACCCAAACACATTAAAAACAAACACAAAAAAGGATGCTGCCCTCTATACCTATATAGTAAGAAGAAAGATATATCAAGACATTTTCATCCGTTGAAGTTGACTCCCAAATGGGCCAGAAATTATAAAAAAGGCTTTGAAGTGAATTTTTGCTGACAACTTGGAGGCAATTAACTTGGGAAGATCAGCAAGAAGAACACATAAGGCAAATGAGCCAGAGTTAAATAACAAATGCATTTGATAAAACAAACAGGTAAATGCACAAAGTAAGTAAATAGTAGTGGGACTAAATAAAGAGATGCCTCTTTAATTCATTAAGCAAATTAGCCACTTGGCTCAGTAACAAGAATGTTCCAAAAGGTTTTGACAGCATAATATAAAAATTCATTACAATAAACAAAACAAAAGAACACATAGCAAATACATTAAAAAAAATCAGTGAGTGTATAGTACAGAGCCTTTTTTGCCATTTATTCAAGGAGAAATTGTGCCCTTATATCTCACCCATCAGTTTATCGTCTGCAAAGAGAAAGCGATTTAACTTTTTAATTACAACCAGCCTAGGGGACTTAGCAGAATCTATAGTTGAAGAAATATGTTTTAAAAAAAACCTGGAAGAAAATGGGAATTATTTTTCTCTAGAAATAATACATATAATTTCCAAATAAAAACAATGCATGAAACCTTCTGGTGATGTGGAATTTCAAAAGCAACTGATCACATGTCTTTTCTAAGTGCAATCAAATCAAAAGGGAGCTTAATTGTAGTCAGTGGCATGGTGGGGGGGGGGCAAGGTGAATCAGATGCCCTTATTCTACTGGCATTGTGATGTCACATGCATGCCCCAAAGGGGTGGAGTTTGTGATACAATTCCACAATACTGCCTTCATCATTCTGACTGCATTTAAGAAGAAAATACATCAACAAGCTTAGTGCTTACCCTAAAATGCCCCAGATCAAAAGTTATCACTATATTCCAACCAAATCCATTTGGCCTCCCTCATTATCCAGCATTTTATCCTCTATCCAACTTATTTCAAATATGTATATATCGCTGTTCCTATTTCAAAGCAGTTGCCATGAAAATAAAACACATATACAATGAATATAAGAACAAGATAATTTAACAGACTTCTGCAAAACTATCAAGGGAAATGCTGTTTTTAATATCCTGAGAAAGATAATTCCAAAATGTCAGTTTCTCCCAGCAACTGAATATATCCCTTCATGGTAAGGAAAAATGAGCCGGTTATATTGCTACTAATGGTGCTATTCCTACAGGGAGAATGGAAGCAAAATAGTTCCTAAGACTTTGTTCTTTGGTCATGGATTGAGCCTAAAGTTCTAAGTCAGTGCCAAAGACCTGGTTGAATATGATTCTTCCTTTCCAATATTCAACAGCGAACAAACTGCTGCATTTTTCTTCATAGACTTCCCATTGTAGAGTGTATTACAGCAATCAGTCCTCAGAATTTCAGAAACATAGATAATCTCGTTTGACAACTGTTAACACAACAGTTAACATGGGGCTGCCCTTGAAAAGTATTTGCAAGCGGCAGCTGGTACAAATGTGGCAGTCCAAGCAGTGATGGGTGTTTGCTGTTACACTCAGATGACCCCTCTGCTCTGGAGTTACATTGGCCACCAGTTGCCTTCTGGGTGCAATTCAAGGTACCGATTGTCACCTTTAAGGCCCGATATGGCTCCAGATCTGCTTATCTCCAGGACTGCCTTCTCATCCTATCAGGTTGAACAGGGTCAACATCCTCCAGGTCCCATCTATCCAAGAATCCAAGATAGGATTTGACAGACCTTCTGGGTTTCAGGAGAGCAATTAAGATCTGGCTGTTCCATCGAGCCCATGAGGAATGTTGGGATGCATTGGTGGACACATGCCTTTATATGTTTTTCTCTGGTATTGAGATGATGATAATGGTAACGATGATGATTTCAGTGGGTTTATTTATTTTTGTTGACGGGCTCTTGTTATGATGCTTCTGTTTGTTAGCCAGTCACAGCTTTCAGGAATGAGCAGTATACAAATATAGTAAATAAATTAAATAAACAAACAAACCAAGTGCTGGCTGCAAACTGTGCTCATTCAATAAGATGCTATGAAGCAGCTAGGAATCTAGGGAGCTTCCGAGTGTAACAGTAATGCCAAAACTGCTCTCTCTGTGTGTGTGAATGAGAGAGAGAGAGAAGGAGGGTGGGGTGGGGGAGAAAGATTGATAGACAGACAGACTGATAGAGAAAAGAGCATGTGTATTATAGGGGATCTTTCTAAGGGACAAATATATTCTTTTTTTGCATCGTTTTCTATGAAATCAAGGCCATTTGCTGTTAAGGATTGTGAGAATTGTTGTCCCCATTTCAATGCCGCCTCCAAAGACACACCTCTTTATTTTTCTTTATAGGAAAGAATTACAGTCTTTTATTTTTAGGAAAATAGTTATTTGTTGTTTATTTGTTCATTCGCTTCCGACTCTTCGTGACTTCATGGACCAGCCCACGCCAGAGCTTCCTGTCGGCCGTCGCCATCCCCAGCTCCCCCACGGTTGAGTCCGTCACCAAATAGTTATTTAGTTATTAGTTACTGTTAGTTATACAGTAGTTATTTTTAGGGAAGAGATTGAAAGGTGTTTGTCGGTAGCCCACGGGTGATCCACGGAGCTCTCTTCTTTTTGCAAGTGAATTCCCAGCACAGCTGGACTCCCCGCAGCCCTCCACAGAGATGCTTCTCAGATATCTCTTCCTAATAGTATTATACTCCCAAGCAGCTACAGGGAAATGGATCAAATGGGGCCGGTGCTTCCCTTCCTTTTAATCTGGTGCTTCCTACATTGCCCAGGTGATCGGCAGGTGGTGAGAAAGAGGACAGGAAGAGAGAGAACAGTTAGCAAACCAAACTATTGCCACTGAGATGGGGGGAAAGTGTGGATGCACAGGTGTGTTCTTGTAAGGTGCATGTGTATGTTTTCATGAGAGCAAGGATGTGTTGGTTCATACATGCAAGATATAACCCTGACCCATCCTGCAATATACAGTAGGCCACAAGAGCAAACAAACAAACAAACCTGGGTACATTTGACGTGGAATCCAAATCTTCCGAGCCCCTATCCGACCCCCTGAATATGCATATATATGTGTATGATAGGTAGGTAGGTAGGTAGATAGATAGATAGACAGATGGATATCATACACATACATGCACACACATGCACACATATTTCCCATACTAGAATTTATTCCTTAGTATGATAGAAATTGTTATTTCTGTTCCTTAAAAATGATAATGGTTTTCATGGTGCTGAGACTTATGTTTGGAACAGACTATGGACAATAGATGGAGAAAAAGAGGGAGAGAGAAATCAGCATCTTTTTTTTTCTTAGCTCATTCTAAATACCTGAGAGCTTCATTCCTGACAGCTACAGATCTCCCTCCACTGATGTCAAAGCTTCTGCAGTTTCCTGCTTAATTCTCTTATAAAGAGAAAAAGGCCCGAGCTATTCATAGCTTCTTATAGAGCTAGGAATGATGTGCGTATTAAACAGCCTTTCCTTGTAGCCACATAAATGCAGCTGTTTTAGTTTCTTTTGAATGTAGAGATGTCCAAGGAAGCCATTAAGCTACAAGAAGATGTACTTCAAGCTTTGGAGCAGGAAAAGAAAGACAAGGTGGCCTCCAGTGCTTTGTTTATAAGAACAGGTTCCTTCCAGCAATCTGTGTCAGCACCGGGTCATGGCATGATGCCATTTCTCTCCTAAAGCCAGTGATCGAGCTGTGTTGCAAACATGAATCCTACCATTTTTTAAATTCCATGAATTCTGGAGTTTGGCATCTTTCAAATGAGAACATCTATTCTCTTATGGTCAAAGGAAAAGGCAGAAAACTAAATAAATACCACATCTTTTAACTAGTAAAAGTGTTCTTTGGACTGTTTTGTTATGTTTTGTTATCTAAATTAGGCAACCACCAATTCCTGAGTATATAAGAGGCGGGGCAAGCCAAGAAGCAGAGGCAGGATTGGTGAGTGTTGGTTACCCCTCTTCCCACTCAGCTCTCCAAGAGGTGAGGGCGATGCTCAGCCTCCTGCTTAATCCCAGCATCCTAGCATTGCCAGGTGTTCTTAGCAGGGCTGTGTTGCTGCCCATTGCTCTTCTGAGTGTCTTACCTGCCCCCTCCACTGAAGGCTGAGAAGAGAGGTGCCTGTTCTAGGAAAAACTAACTGGTTCTCACAACTTGGACCAAACTAGCTAGCTTATACCCCTGTTGTTTGTACTGTTAAAATGCTAATCAAGTTTCTGACATTTTACTTCTTTTTGGGATGGGTGGGTGGTATTGTTCATTTGTTTTTAAGTAGAGGCTGCTCTGTTTTAAATTATTTTCATCATGTATTTATCAAGTTTTTGTGTCAGGCATCACACTTGGGCTCAGCAATAAGTCACCAATTTTCTGACCCGCCACCCTTAGCTCAACTTCTTAGCTTGACTAGGTTTGGTTAAAGACTAGAACATTGTAGATAAGAAGGAAGTCACACAGGACCACCTGTTGATTGCCTATTGCAGTACAACATATTATACATTTTTATATTCTCAAAGGATTTTTTTCTCCTGCCCTTCCAAATTAATGGATACTTGATATGGTACTTGAGGAAGGTCACTTGCAGTATGTTTACAAAATGGCTACCTCTAGCCTGGGAATCATTGGGTCCTACCTTGCAAGCCTTGAATCTTATCCTACCCCTTTTCTTTTTACCTTTTCCCTTCCCTTCCAAATCTGTAAACGTGGGGTGCTCTTCCTTCTCCCTCCTTCTGGTAGTGGGCAGCTGGAGGGTTGTCCCCTCCTTTCTATCTCCATTTCTTCTTCATCAGGAACTCCTTCCACTCCATAATTCTCCTCTCCTGACTGGAAGCAGCATGAGAGAGGAGGGATATTTCTCTTTCTGCTACTTCGTCAGGAACTCCCACCATTTCAGAATTCTCCCTCTCCTCTTCAAAGGGACATTTTATTTTATTATTATTTATTTAAGGATAGTTATGTACCTCCTCATTAATCATGCAATTCTCTCCTTCCCCCTCCTGTTCCAATGGCCCTCTCACTCAGAGTCAGGAGTACAGGCAGGTGCAGAAACCTTATTGTGCAGTCAATAAGCTAGCTTGGGCTTATGGAGGTGTGGTGTATGTGTCATCTGCTACCTCTTATACACTCCACCTCTTATTATTTGCACACCCCTCGATGGGGAGTAATGGGAAGCAGAAGTGTGCAAAGGGCAAGGAGAGCCTTTAGAACCAATGGAAAACTGGGTATATTTTCAGTATAGCTAGAAGCTGCAGGCAAAAGGCCACAGGATTGACCTGTGCTTTCACAGAAAATGGTCCAATTAACTTGATATCCACCTTCTTAGACAGTTGTATGGAGGGGGAAAATCTGAGATAGTCAGATGTGACCTCCAACAGCAATTGGGTGGGTGGAAGGCTTTCTGATGATGACAGTCAGCAGAACGCTTGTAGGATAGTTTGGCATAACCCAACTGAACAGCCTGAACTCCCTGGAGAAAATGGCAGGCTTTTGGCACTGGAGAATGGCAGCCATAGTAAAGGTAAAGGTTACCCCCACACATTTGTGCAGTCGTGTCCGACTCTAGGGGCCGGTGCTCATCTCCGTTTGTTAGCCGAAGAGCCAGCGTTGTCCGAAGACGCTTCCACGGTCATGTGGCTGGCATGACGCTCGCAGAACGCTAATGGCAGCCATAGGTGACTCAAATTCTCAATATCAGGCATGGAGGCATGAACTGGGTTGTTATAAGTGAACTCACCATCCGTAAAATATCACCACATCTTGTTGATATTTTTCTTAAAAATAAAGATATTGTTCTGAGATGACATTTGTCCTCACCATTTCTCCATCTGACCATAAATGATGGGCAGCTATGAGCCTCTATCAAAAATTAGTAGTTGGGCAAATCATGATTTTGTAAAACTTGTTGAATAAGGGACAAACTATCTTAGGAGTGGAGGAAAGGCCACAATAAATAAAGTGAACTATTCTAGAAAAGGATCAACTACCAACAGAATGGCATCTAAACCTTTCATATGAGGTAGCTCAGTTACAATGCAAGGATATGGGGAGAAGAAGCAATAGTCCAGGTTTGTCAGAGTGAGGTTGGACATAATGAAAGGTGTGGCATGAATAAGTATAATTCTTGACATCTTCTGTAAAGGGTACAAAAAAATCACAGAGAAGGAGATGGCTTCTTTTAAATACACCAATTTGTCCATCTGGCTGGCTGTCATGGCAGTGCTACAACACATCTTCCTCCAATGAAGTAGTGTTGCATAACTAGTTATTGTGATGTGGTTCTCCCAATTCCCAGGAAAAGGGAGAGGGGGAAGGCAGCAAAGTGTCCCCCTGAAGGTAGGGTGAAGGGGGAGGGAGAAGACAAAGTATCCTGATGAGTCAGCCCATATGGTTTCCTGCTCTTGCTTAATACAGATTTGATTAGTTATAGAAGGAGTCTCCCTGGTCCAAGAGTCTTAAAGGTGGGCCAGGTGTTGGAACAGGGAGGCCAAAGTTTTGGGGGCACAGAATGGAAATAGGAGGAAGAGCGTAAATTAAGAAATATATTGATTTACATGATAAAGCATTAGTCTGCTTGTACTGTGACCTAGAAATGTACAAAATTGAAAACATTAAACTTGTGCTCACCTGACCTGGCATGTCTGAGTTTGTGAGAAGTTTGTATGTGTTCTATATAATTAAATGTTATCTCTGCATCTCTGGGTTCTACTTAATTTCTGCCTGCCCCGGCTTCTGAACCCTTGGGAGCCAAGGCCCACTAATTTTCCAACAAGCTAGATTTGGATCATTTACAGCATCTACTTACAAAATGCTCCCCTTCTCCATAAAAGTTTACCTCATCACATTCTCTCTACTGTGATGAGATATAGATCATGCTGGCTGGGGAATTCTGGGAGTTGAAGTCCACACATCTTAAAGTTGCCAAGGTTGAGAATACATAAAGGTCCTTGACACCTTTGCACTCAGTACGCAATCTGTCATCTGAAATAAAGATTCCTATTTAACTGAGCCAATGCTTCATTAATTATCCAGAAGGAGAGTAGTAGGGCACTCATGTGCAAAGTGGCCGGTTTATCCACAGTATAGTAAAAGGTAAAGGTTCCCCCCGCACATTTGTGCAGTCGTGTCCGACTCCAGGGGCCGGTGCTCATCTCTGTTTGTTAGCCGAAGAGCCAGCGTTGTCCGAAGACACTTCCACGGTCATGTGGCTGCATGACACGCACGGAACGCTGTTACCTACCCACCGAAGTGGTACCTATTAATCTACTTGCATTTGCATGCTTTCGAATTGCTAGGTTGGCAAGAGTATAGACATAGGCCTTATGCACAATGGTGCAACTTTTCTTGGGCAAGATAGTGGAGCTCTGCTGACTCCCAACTACATGGGTTTGACTTCTGAAATCTCTGATGTGGAAGTATAAGTTAAGCAAGGGGAGGAGAGAATGAAAGAAAATACTGAAGTTTTTTTTCATCCTAATATATTCTGCTGCAATTTCTCAAGTCTTCCATAAATGGTCAAACAGACCTGAATTAATATTGTCATAGTCTCTGGGGTACCTTGATGAATGAGCTCATCATGTATTTCATTTGACAGTCTCATTTTGGACAATTAAATCTCTTTCATCCCAGCCTACACTCTGAGCTAACTGCTGAAATTTAGCAGGACATTCCCACAACAAACACAATTGTGGTTACAGATTTCACAGATCCTCAAAGTTAACTCTCAAGAGTGCCACAACATTTGTGAAGTTCCCAAGCTCAGGCTGTCCTGAATCAGCAGGGGGCTGCCCACTTTACAGCCCCATCAGTAAATAGGATAATTGTAGATCCTACCTTGATTCAGTTGGTGGGGAAATCATCTGGTCTCAGGGAAATGTATAGTTCATATTGAGCAAGGAAAGCAGTAAATTTGCTTAGATTCCAATCATATTTGTCAGGCAAAGAGGAAGCTATTCATTGCTGGAGAACTATAGCTGCTGAAGATGCTCCAACAATGGCTGCAGAATCTTGCAGTAGAAATGGTATGAGAGCCATCCACTTGCAGTAGTTTCTGTCCCATCTGCTGGGATAGCTGGATTCATTGTCTGGTCTAACTGGTCCATCTGGGTCACCATTTGGTTTCGATACTGGAGCAAGGCACTGTGGGCAATGGGCTTGCTACAGGATCTGTAGCTATTGTATTAATCCTTGATCCTTAGGTAGCAGGTCTCTTCCCGTAGCAATTGGGAGGAGGAATGGGCAGTCCAGCTGTCAGTCTTCACAGCTGGGAACACCAACCTCCCAACACTTTACCTGTAGTGCAATGTCTTGGCTTGTCTAGGCAGGCATGGCTCAGTTAAATAGGAATCTTTATTTCAGACAACAGATTGCGTACTGAGTGCAAAGGTGTCAAGGACCTTTATGTATACTCAAAGGTTTAAACTCAAGGCTTTTCCCTCCTGTAATGGGTGCTTGGCACAGTGTTTGGTGGCAGTTGTGGTATGTTTACACAGAGATCATTTCTAGCTTGGGAACCATTGATTCCCACCTTGCCAGCCTCAACCCTTGTATGTTCTTTCCTCTGTTTTAATTGTCCTTATTTACATTAGTTTTGTGAGGATGTGTATGCAAATACATTTAACTAGTTATGGACAGATCGTGATATATACAAAAAGCCAAAGATTTATTTGAGGACAAAGAAACCTACACCCATCAACACCAATCCCATACAGAAACTGGACAACCAGGTCAAAATAATCCTCAACGACTTAACCAAGAAAGGTCAAACCACAAAAGAAGAACAGAGGTGGATGAAAAGCAGTGGACCCATCATCCCACATTTCTTCAGACGCCCCAAATTACACAAGCCCAACATACCACTCCATCCAATTGTATCATTACCAGGGACCCCCACATACAACATAGCTAAAGAACTTACAAGAAAACTTGGGCAGCTCACAGAGGAGAGCGAATACTCTATCAACTCGCCACTACAGTGCCTCCAGAAAATCAAAGACCTAAAAATAGATGAAGATGAAATTATGCTGTCATTTGATGTCACTGCACTCTTTACATCCATAGACCAAGCACTAGCGATTGAATCCATGGCAGCAGTTCTACGTAACACACCTGACCTAACTAGATACACCAAGATCAAAATACCCAGAATCATGGACCTCATCAACCTCTGCCTCACCACCTACTTTCAGTTTGATGGACAAATATACCAACAAATCAAAGGAACACCTATGGGATCACCACTCTCAGGACTCATAGCAGAAATTGTAATGCAACGTCTAGAAAAGATAGCACTCCCACGCATACAACCCAAAGTATGGATCTGGTATGTAGATGACACCTTCGCCATAATAAAAAAGGAACAACTGGAAGAAACACATGAAACCATCAACAACATCTTCAAAGGAATAAAATTCACAAGGGAAGAAGAAAACAACAACACATTACCCTTCTTGGACATCCTCAACAGTAGAGGAAATGATGGCATTCTAGAAACACAAGTCTACCGGAAATCTACCCACACTAACCAAGTGCTCCACTACCAAAGCAATAACCCAACTTCCCACAAGAGGAGCTGTGTAAGAACACTATTCAGATGAGCACAAACACACTGCAGCAACCCAGAACACCAGAAAAAGGAAACAGACCACTTATATAGCATCTGCCAGCAAAATGGATACCCACACAACTTTATCAAAAAGTGCCTGACCACTCAACCCACCACAGCAAAACCAACAGAAGCTATGAAAAGGATTACACTGCCATACATCAGAAACATTTCAGAAACTACTAATAGACTGTTACAACCACACGGCATCACCGTAGCACACAAACCAACCAAAACCCTTCAGAATATCATAAGTAACCCAAAAGACCCAGTAGCCCAAGAAGAAAAAACAGGAGTTATCTACAACATACAGTGTAAGGACTGTAACAGCCACTATGTAGGACAGACCGGCAGAAGACTAGCAGAACGCATCTACAAACACCAACTAGCAGTCAGAAGACACGATGAAAACTCCTTAATCTCACAACACATGGAGAGACTTAACCATACTTTGTCTATGAAGGTTCTCAGTCATCCAGGTGGAACAGTCTGTGGCTTGAATCATGTCAACTGGATTTCTATTTTCTTAGTGGAAACGTTTCACTCCTTATCCAAGGAGCTTCTTCAGTCTGAGTAAAGTTAGTAAGGGAATCCTTAAATATGTTTCTAGGCTGGCTGTGTGACCTTGCACCTGGGGCTAGGTCATGGTTATTTTTGAGATGTTTGTTTCTAAGTCCCTTTATCATCTAAAGGAGGATCGTTAAGATTACCCTGCTGCTGTTGAGCTTGTGAAATGGTCTTAATCTTCCTAGGCACAGAAGACAAAACAGGAAGGAAGATAGGGGAAAGGTTATGCCTGAGGCCCCCACCTCTATTCAAGGAAGGATTTTCCAAGTTGGCATGAATGGATTCCTTGACCCCTCTCTCAAACCACCTATCTTCTCTGTCTAAAATGTGAACATTAATGTCCTCAAATGAGTGTCCTTTTTCCTTTAGATGAAGATAAACTGCTGACTCTGGTCCTGTGGTGTTACTTCTCCTGTGTTGGGCCATCCTCCTGTACAAAGGTTGTTTGGTTTCTCCAATGTAGAGTTCAGAGCACTCCTCACTGCACTGGATTGCATACACTACATTGCTTTCCTTGTGTTTTGGAGTTTGATCTTTGGGGTGTACAAGCCTCTGTCTCAGTGTGTTGGTGGGTTTGAAATATACAGGTATGTGGTGTTTGCCAAATATCCGTTTGATCTTTTCAGACACGCCAGCCATGTAAGGAATGACCAGGTTCTTCCGTTTACTCTGAGTCTCAGCCCTATCTGTCGCTGTTTTAGGTCTGGTAGACTTAGATTTGGTGAAGGCCCAATTTGGATATCCACAGGCCTGCAGAGCTGTTCTCAGATGCTGCTTTTCATTCTTTTTGGAATCCATGGAGGTGGGGATGGTTTCTGCTCTGTGTGACAATGTCCTGATGACTCCTAGTTTGTGCTGCAGTGGATGGTGGGAGTCAAACATCAGGTATTGATCTGTGTGTGTGGGTTTCCTGTAGATCCCTATTTCTAGCTTGCCACCGGTCCCAATGAGGACTTCACAGTCTAGGAATGCCAGTCTGTTGTCCTTGGTGTCTTCTCTGGTGAAGCTAATGTTGGCATCTATAGTGTTTATATGGTCCGTGAAGGCCTGTACTTCCTGGGCCTTGATTTTGACCCAGGTGTCATCCACATACCTAAACCAGTGGGTGGGCACCGTTCCCTGGAATGTGTTGAGTGCTTTCTTCTCCACTTCTTCCATGTATAAATTGGCCACAATGGGTGACACAGGAGAACCCATGGCACAGCCGTGTTTTTGTCTGTAAAAGTCACCTCTGTATGTGAAATAAGTGGTGTTAAGACACAGGTCCAGAAGATGGCAGATCTGGTTTGGGTTGAGATGGCTTCTCCTTTCCAGGGTGCTGTCCTCTTCTAGTCTCTTCCTGACAGCGGATAGAGCATGAGTGGTGGGGATGCTGGTGAAAAGGGAGGACACATCAAAGGAGACCATAGTTTCATCTGTATCCAGTTTCAGGATCTTTGCTTTGGAAACAAATTCTTCCGAATTATGGATGTGGTGTTCAGAGTGTCCAACTAGAGGTGCTAGTATGGTAGAGAGGTGTTTGGCAATGTTGTATGTTACCGAATTGATGCTGCTGACTATGGGTCGGAGGGGTGTTCCTTCCTTGTGGATCTTAGGAAGTCCGTAGATGCAGGGGATGGCTTCTCCAGGATACAGACGGTGGTAGGTAATCCTATCGATGGAGCCATCATGTTCCAATTGTTTCAAACTGTCTATTGCCTTTTTCTTGTAATTGTTGGTGGGGTCTCTTTTCAGTTTTTCATATGTATGGTGATCCTCCAAAAGTGAGGTAATTTTATTGTGGTAGTCTGCAGTGTTTAGAACCACTGTACATCTTCCTTTGTCAGCAGGTAAAATGGTGATGGTTTCATCTTTGCTGAGGGCTGTCAGGGCTCTCCTCTCTTGGACGGTAAGGTTGGGGGGAGGAGGTTGAGCACTGGACAGAGCTGCAGATATTTTAAGCCGGAGTTGTTCTGCTTCTTCAAAAGGTAGGTGGTTGTTGTGGATGGCAGATTCTGTGGCTGTAATGAGCTCCACAACCGGAACTTGCTTGGGAGTGATGGCAAAATTAAGACCTTTGGCTAGGACATCTCTCTCTGGTTGGGTAAGTTCTCTGTCTGAGAGATTTTTCACCCACATGTTCTTTTTGTCCTCTGTGGTCCTGTTGTTGTTGTTCCTCCCAGCGGTTTCTCCAGTTCCTTGTTTCTGCTTGCTGCGAGAAAGAAGAATGTCAAATTTCTTAGTTTGCCTCTCCTTTGTCTTGTGATGCTGGGCCAGCTGTACTTTATTGCCAAGCTGAATAACTCTATCCAGGATTGGGTCAGGAAGGGTGGCTGTGAGTTCCTGGTGAAGGTTTTCAAAATTGTACTGCAGGGCATCAATGGTGAAGTGGACTTGCCTTATTCTTTCATTTAGAAGATGTCTTTGTGCCTGCTGCAGGATCTGATCTGCTCTGTGACCCTTAACTGTAGATTGCAGGCGTAGGCTTGTCGGGATGAGTCTCTGTTGTCTGCATCTGAGGTTAAAACGTAGGTGGTTTCTATAGTCTGCCACCTTTCTTGCTGTCTTCTCGAATTTCGAGAAATTCGAGAAGACAGCAAGAAAGGTGGCAGACTATAGAAACCACCTACGTTTTAACCTCAGATGCAGACAACAGAGACTCATCCCGACAAGCCTACGCCTGCAATCTACAGTTAAGGGTCACAGAGCAGATCAGATCCTGCAGCAGGCACAAAGACATCTTCTAAATGAAAGAATAAGGCAAGTCCACTTCACCATTGATGCCCTGCAGTACAATTTTGAAAACCTTCACCAGGAACTCACAGCCACCCTTCCTGACCCAATCCTGGATAGAGTTATTCAGCTTGGCAATAAAGTACAGCTGGCCCAGCATCACAAGACAAAGGAGAGGCAAACTAAGAAATTTGACATTCTTCTTTCTCGCAGCAAGCAGAAACAAGGAACTGGAGAAACCGCTGGGAGGAACAACAACAACAGGACCACAGAGGACAAAAAGAACATGTGGGTGAAAAATCTCTCAGACAGAGAACTTACCCAACCAGAGAGAGATGTCCTAGCCAAAGGTCTTAATTTTGCCATCACTCCCAAGCAAGTTCCGGTTGTGGAGCTCATTACAGCCACAGAATCTGCCATCCACAACAACCACCTACCTTTTGAAGAAGCAGAACAACTCCGGCTTAAAATATCTGCAGCTCTGTCCAGTGCTCAACCTCCTCCCCCCAACCTTACCGTCCAAGAGAGGAGAGCCCTGACAGCCCTCAGCAAAGATGAAACCATCACCATTTTACCTGCTGACAAAGGAAGATGTACAGTGGTTCTAAACACTGCAGACTACCACAATAAAATTACCTCACTTTTGGAGGATCACCATACATATGAAAAACTGAAAAGAGACCCCACCAACAATTACAAGAAAAAGGCAATAGACAGTTTGAAACAATTGGAACATGATGGCTCCATCGATAGGATTACCTACCACCGTCTGTATCCTGGAGAAGCCATCCCCTGCATCTACGGACTTCCTAAGATCCACAAGGAAGGAACACCCCTCCGACCCATAGTCAGCAGCATCAATTCGGTAACATACAACATTGCCAAACACCTCTCTACCATACTAGCACCTCTAGTTGGACACTCTGAACACCACATCCATAATTCGGAAGAATTTGTTTCCAAAGCAAAGATCCTGAAACTGGATACAGATGAAACTATGGTCTCCTTTGATGTGTCCTCCCTTTTCACCAGCATCCCCACCACTCATGCTCTATCCGCTGTCAGGAAGAGACTAGAAGAGGACAGCACCCTGGAAAGGAGAAGCCATCTCAACCCAAACCAGATCTGCCATCTTCTGGACCTGTGTCTTAACACCACTTATTTCACATACAGAGGTGACTTTTACAGACAAAAACACGGCTGTGCCATGGGTTCTCCTGTGTCACCCATTGTGGCCAATTTATACATGGAAGAAGTGGAGAAGAAAGCACTCAACACATTCCAGGGAACGGTGCCCACCCACTGGTTTAGGTATGTGGATGACACCTGGGTCAAAATCAAGGCCCAGGAAGTACAGGCCTTCACGGACCATATAAACACTATAGATGCCAACATTAGCTTCACCAGAGAAGACACCAAGGACAACAGACTGGCATTCCTAGACTGTGAAGTCCTCATTGGGACCGGTGGCAAGCTAGAAATAGGGATCTACAGGAAACCCACACACACAGATCAATACCTGATGTTTGACTCCCACCATCCACTGCAGCACAAACTAGGAGTCATCAGGACATTGTCACACAGAGCAGAAACCATCCCCACCTCCATGGATTCCAAAAAGAATGAAAAGCAGCATCTGAGAACAGCTCTGCAGGCCTGTGGATATCCAAATTGGGCCTTCACCAAATCTAAGTCTACCAGACCTAAAACAGCGACAGATAGGGCTGAGACTCAGAGTAAACGGAAGAACCTGGTCATTCCTTACATGGCTGGCGTGTCTGAAAAGATCAAACGGATATTTGGCAAACACCACATACCTGTATATTTCAAACCCACCAACACACTGAGACAGAGGCTTGTACACCCCAAAGATCAAACTCCAAAACACAAGGAAAGCAATGTAGTGTATGCAATCCAGTGCAGTGAGGAGTGCTCTGAACTCTACATTGGAGAAACCAAACAACCTTTGTACAGGAGGATGGCCCAACACAGGAGAAGTAACACCACAGGACCAGAGTCAGCAGTTTATCTTCATCTAAAGGAAAAAGGACACTCATTTGAGGACATTAATGTTCACATTTTAGACAGAGAAGATAGGTGGTTTGAGAGAGGGGTCAAGGAATCCATTCATGCCAACTTGGAAAATCCTTCCTTGAATAGAGGTGGGGGCCTCAGGCATAACCTTTCCCCTATCTTCCTTCCTGTTTTGTCTTCTGTGCCTAGGAAGATTAAGACCATTTCACAAGCTCAACAGCAGCAGGGTAATCTTAACGATCCTCCTTTAGATGATAAAGGGACTTAGAAACAAACATCTCAAAAATAACCATGACCTAGCCCCAGGTGCAAGGTCACACAGCCAGCCTAGAAACATATTTAAGGATTCCCTTACTAACTTTACTCAGACTGAAGAAGCTCCTTGGATAAGGAGTGAAACGTTTCCACTAAGAAAATAGAAATCCAGTTGACATGATTCAAGCCACAGACTTAACCATACTTTCAACTGGGAAACTGTGACCATCTTTTTTTGTTGTTCAGTCGTTTAGTCGTGTCCGACTCTTCATGACCTCATGGACCATAGCACGCCAGGCCTTCCTATCCTCCACTGTCACCCGGAGTTTACTCAAATTCATGTTCATTACATCGGTGATGCTATCTAACCATCTTATCCTCTGCTGCCCCCTTCTCCTTTTGCCTTCAGTCTTTCCCAGCATCAGGGTCTTTTCCAGTGAGTCCTCTCTTCGCATTAGGTGGCCAAAGTATTTGAGCTTCAGCTTCAGCATCTGTCCTTCCAATGAGCAGTCAGGGTTGATTTCCTTTAGGATTGACTGATTTGACCTCCTTGCAGTCCAAGGGACTCTTAAGAGTCTTCTCCAGCACCACAGTTCGAAAGCATCAATTCTTCGGTGCTCAGCCTTCCTTATGGTCCAACTCTCACAGCCATACAATGACCATCTTAAACCAAGCCAAATCCAAAAACGCTAGAGAATTCCTGGAAGCTTGGCACTCAGACAAAGCAGCCATCAATAGACACATAGAGGTAAACAACATTTACATACCATTCATAAGAGACAATAGAAAAGCCAGAACACCAGAAAACCTCCTTGCCAGCAATCATCACCCAGATATGCAAAGATTAACACCAGGATTAGCACCAGAGGAACAATCAAACAGCACAATATACCCTAATCAAGGAACTATTTATTTTATTTATTTATCCAACTTCTATCACTGCCCATCTCCCCCCAAAAGGGGGACTCTGGGTGGTTTACAACAAAGTCTATTAACTATTAACTCAGTCAATCAACCAAGCAGCAAACAAGAGCCCAATCAAGGAACTCCTAAGGAGAGAATAACACCTTCACCAACACAGGCAGGACGAGCCATGGTACATAAACAGACAGCAAGTCCCACTCCCTTTTCGCACTGAAGATGTTGCCTAGTCTGGCAATGAAACGTCTGCAAGAAAACAAGGCTCAGAGAGCACCAAGGACTCCACAATACATTTAAATGTGAAAATCAACAGATAAATAGTTCTTACAATTCCTTTTAGTACTAAAATTTGGACTCATTCCTTTTAAGAAGCCAGATGAAAACTCATATTTCCAGCTAGGCAATTTGCCCTGTCAATGTGGCAGTGCCAGGGAAACCTGCCTCTGCAGAACCTGCAGTATCTGAACACGAAGAGGCCCTCTTTCCCACTTGGGTCAGTGCTGGTTTCCATCCAGGGTGCAAACAGAACTTGCGCAGTCCTCACATAGGGAGCCTGGTGGTCGGAGTGCTCCACTGACACAAGCTCAATCTGCCTCTGTCAAGGCTTACAGGGAAGCGGTGCTTTCAGGGCCAATCAACCCATCAAACTGAGCAACATGGAGCTGCCAGGCTGGAGCACTGTCAATTTCATAAGGACAAATCTGAAATCCTCTGACCAACCACCGAGCCACATATCCCAGCCTGTAATGAGGTGACTGGATCAGGATGAACTGACACCAGTTGGAGGCTCTCTTGCTGGAATAACGTAATATGCAGTTTGGTAACAAGGTTGTCCCTTTCCAGGAGCGCAGTGAACAAAGCAAAGCTGGGGAACTAAATTCAGATAAGCTTTCAGAAAGGCAGCCTCTTACCCTATGTCTCCCTCCTCTAGTTCCTGCCTCTTGGCTCCCCAGCCTTGCTTGTTTAGACTTCTGGACTTCTGCCACCACAAGTTGATGTTTCTCTTCTAAATGGCATTTCAGCCTAAGTCTCCCTAGGTGTCCACCCTCCTTGCCTGGATTAACTCTTGGGCACCATATGGTGCAAAAGGCCTGTCACAAATTCTTTGGATCAGTGCTTTTTTTTTAAAAAAAAAAAAAACCTGCCAGGCTGTTAACTCCTTTGGCATCATGCCCTGTGGCTCTGTTAGCTGATAAGGGAGGGTGATGCAGCTGGAAAATAACTGAGAATGAATTTTGCACCACTCTTCCATGGGAAAGGTTTTCTTAGTGCCAATTCTTTATCTCATTCTTCCTTCCACTCTATAAATGGCTCCATATTCCATAAATGTTTCCAAATATTACTAATGTTATTATAGTTTCTGGTCATATATTTGTGCTGCACTCAGAGCTACAAATTCTGTAAAAAACTGAATGTCATAAAAACCTCATGTCCTTCTATTTTCCTTCTCTAAACTATAGAGTATGATATGAAGGTGAGGTCCATACGTAAAATTAATAGTAAAAATTAACAGAACTGGTGACCCAGTCCAGTTATCTGCTTCCTTCAGATCATTCTGTAACAAAAGAGGAGAAAGGATTGAAATATACAGTCAGAGAAAAAGGATTTCAGTTCATCCCACCAATTCTTCCTTTCCAGTTTTAGTTCCTTCACATTTTTTGTAAAGCAGTTAGACTTGAAATTAATTTGATCTCAAAAATGTACCTCTGGTTATACTGAATACTCTGTAGTAGACTTTTCACTCAAGCTTGTCTTGTCAAAACAACAGCTCAGTACCTAACTAAAGCAGGACTGACATATTAGTGGTCACTCACCTGCACGAGCTGAACAGCCTGCAGTAGGTGCCACAGACTAGGTGGAGATTCTAAGGTAGCTTGATGACAACGGTAGATGGGTCTAGAAGAGAGCGGCCATGGGATCCTGCGTCTTCCTATTAGTGATAGTCCTCCACAGAAATGAAATTAATACTACTGTCTCTCAGCTATTTGGAGAATGATCATTCTGAAGCACAAGCCACCATTCAGAGGGGAAGGGTTGTAGCCTAGAAGTACAGCAACTGTTTTGCAAGCCAAGGTCCCAGCTTCAGTCCTCAGCATTTCCAGGGTGGTGGGGGAAAGACCTGACTATCACACTCGAGAGCCAGTCTGAGGCAGCTTCCTTTGTTGAGACTCAAGCTGTCCAATAGAAGACAAAAATATACTGGCCCCAAAGCAGAAGAAATCATGCTCCTTTGCTACCAGCAAGCATTTCTTCATTTGAATGGAAGCCCCAAAGGCACAGCACTGGGAACAGCCCTTTAAAAGATTGGAGATTAAAGGGAGATAAATCCATTCAAATGAATCTATCTTACATAGAATCACAGAGTTGAAAGGAGTTTTGGCGGCCATTTTCTCCTCTGCTTGAAGACTTCAGTGAGTCTTTAAACAAATGCAGCTAGAGATTTCAAGCAGTTTTATGAGCATTAGGCTATTCGTCCAACAGACTCACAAGAAGTGATCTCCCATGGCTGAAATCCTGCATGATTTCAAATCTTGCACAAGAATGCCCAAGCCTTATTGAAATCGTGCATGATTTTGCCTCAAACTTGTGAGATTTCAGCAATTTGGAGAACCTTGGAGGGGGCACCTGGGTCATAGGATGAGAACTAACTCTAGAATTCTTGCATGGGGCAGCGGACTAGATAGTCTCCTGAAGTCTAATATTCTGTATGAACATGCTTCTTCTAGGTTACTTCAGGCTTTTCCAACTTCTAAAAATCTAAACACAGCTCTCTTTTCATGTTGGCTGACTCACCGACGTTTCAATAAATCTATTCTTACCGATCACTAAAACAAAACTGGGTAACAGTCTTGGAAAATCCCTGACAGGCCATAATACACGGCTGATGGGCCACACTCCACTTTGTGGGTCAGAAATTGTGCAACCCTTGGCTATTGTAGAGAACGCCACTGCATTGTAGTATCTTTTTCTGATGCCTTCTTTAAGAAAAGAAGCTTACTCAGCACCTGGTACCCATCTCAGGAGGCAGGGGTGGAATATATTTATTTTTATAAAAGGAAGCATATGTGTAAGGAAAAAAAATGACAGCTAGTGTTGGTTGTACTAGTAGTTCATGTACAATCATGCAGACAATGGAGGTGTTTTGTTCTCTTCTGATGTGCTCAGATGAAATATTTGTAGCTGTAGCTACACAAAAACTTTAAAAATACTGGGTGCTTTTTTCCTGTTAAGGAAAGATGGAACTTTGCTGTTAATTCTGTTTGTGGAATGAAAGCAATCCTGAGGCCCACTATACTCAGATACAACTTCTGAACTGCAACTTTGACAGCAAAAAATGCTTTGTATTTGTTATTCGCTACACACTAAGGGTATGAAATGTCTTTGCTGTCATTACTTGGGATGGATGGATGGATGGATGGATGGATGGAAGGAAGGAAGGAAGGAAGGAAGGAAGGAAGGAAGGAAGGAAGGAAGGAAGGAAGGAAGGAAGGAAGGAAGGAAGGACAGGCTGCCAATATCGTAGAAGAATGTTCAAACAACAATATTTATTATATATGTGCTGTCACCTTGTTTATTGAATTCTAATAGAAATGAAAGGATACTTGTGACTAAGGTGCCACAACATGCCTTAACAACACAGCTGTTGACTGAGTGGTAACATGATCCAAGAACAAGATTCAGGAACTAAGTATCAATCAAATTGATACAGTAGCTACCCTGATAAAATATTGCTAGCTCCCTATTAAGAAAGAGGGTTGACATAGATCTATCACATTTTATTTAATTATATATGGCACAGCATGCCTTTCAAATACTGGATCAAAACAATAATAGCAACAACAGCAGCAACAACAAAGAGCGATGAAACCAAGCCCTGTTTTTCTTTGTCTATACAAGTATAATGTAAAAGAATCAGACAATTTTATGGTAAATCCTGTCCCCAAAATCTCAAGTTTTGAAAGAAGAGTGTGTATGCAAATTCCATGTAAATTTGCATTGGTAAAACTATGTTGATTTCACTGTGTTTGGTTCAGAAAAAAGCAATTACTTGGGTCCAATTCCCACTGCCCATTCAATTTGAATAAATAAGGCATCCTAGTCTACGGTTGCTATATGCCTGCTTGCACACAGGGTGGCAGACCTTTTAACAAGCAATAAGAGTAGATTGTATTTGAATTTTAAACATTGAAGGCTGTGCTGAGCATCCAGCGAGAGATTCTGACAAAGCTTCTTCCTCCATCCTATGGTCCAAGAAAGCTACATTCAGAAAATACACAAAGGAATTAAACGTATTAGATGTTTATCACATGTTTCCGTGGATTTGAAGGACTATTATACGGAATCCAATCAGCTGGGTTTGCATTACCTACTCTGTTGTAGTTCTTGCCCAAAATAATTTGCACTGTCAACACTGCTGTGGGTGCAATGTAGCACATTACAATGACACTCTGAGTTACAGATTTCCCTATGATTATTTTCCAGGCTACAGCAAGATGTTTGGATGGCAACCCTATAAATCCAACGCAAAACCGGTCATCTCTCTAAATATTCCTCAGCTGCAAATTCAAGCTTTGCAGGTTTACTGGATTCTGGGGAGTCTTTGGTGCTCTCTGAGCCTTGTTGTTTTCATGCAGACGTTTCATTGCCAGGCTGCATGAAAACAACAAGGCTCAGAGAGCACCAAAGACTCCCCAGTTCAACCCTGAGCTACAAATATTCTCTTCGATTGGTATTACTGGATTCTTTTTGTCCTGTTTCTTGATTAATATCCCAGTAATTGTCTTGGATTCTGAAATATGAGGAATAGCAATTGGATGTCCCACTGCTCAGTAACCAAGGCATTTGTTTTTTATTTGCACACAGTGACTTTACAGAGTCAAGACCAACTTCCCCACTGAGAAAGAAAAGGAATAGATATTGAATCATGTTTGAGGCTAGCATTGAGGGTAAGGATCCTATAAAAATTATAGAAACTAGACAGAACTGTATGGCCAGTTCTTGGTTGTGGCCATGGTGCAATCCAATAGATGCAGTAAAATTGGAACAAGACAGACCCATCTAATGCTCCTACCCCCCTTCTTTCAGATTCTTTTAGACTCCTGTTTTTTATATACTGTAAACTGTTTGTTTTAAAACATAGATCTTTTATATCTTCTAGCTTTTCATATTTTTTAGACTCTGATGTATCTTCTATGCTTTTTAACAGACTGTACCCCATCCTCCTTATGCTGGTCTATGACCGTAATAAAGATTTGATTGATAGAACAAGACAGGAAAAGTCATTGACATAAGACAGGAAAAGGTTCAAATCTTAAACTTAACTGAATTGCAAGGTGCAGAAAATATGGATTAGAAATAAACTGCCTTGCTGCTAAGCAAGGTTACAGTTCTGACATCCAAAGTTACAGTTCAATTAGCCCCAAAAGATGAAATCCAAGGGAAAAAGCTGGCATGAGAAGAGACAGAGAGCTAGTTCGGTAACATACCCCAAACCCTAGGTTTGGGTGCTATAAGACAGAAGAAGGAGAAAGGGGGAGGGAGGGAGGGAGGGAGGGGCAAAGTAGAGAGGCCCCCCACCTCCTTTTATAGGCAGAAAGACTATTTGTGAGTAAGTGAAAGATACTGGGAGTAACACAGCTGTGTCCTCCCTACAGCTCTTTGCCCAGCTGGGATTCCACTCCTTTCAGTTAACCAGAAGAGAGGAGCAGCTTGTGGGGGTGCAAAAGGTTTAGGAGATCATTTGGCACACTTGGCCAACCTGCTACCAATACATTTTTGCACTACTGGACCTTTGATTTGGTTTAGTCAGACTGTCTCCCCACCCCACTCCCCCTTTTTTGGGATTTTAGTTTTGGGATTGTGGCTAATTGTTTGGGTTTCATCTCTACTGATTTATGGATGGATTATTTATTTGTTATACTTTATCTTGTGAGACAGGTAGGGGTCCCATAAGGGCCCAAAAGGTTGAATACAACAAGTGAAAGACTCAAAATTGCCCAACCCTTTTTTAAAAACTGTACCTTGGCTTTGGAATGACATACTGGGTGGCATATCCCCCAAAATATGCAGGATCTCCTTAAAAATGTGAGTTGGGCCAGGCAAAAACTTTTTAATAATTTAATTTAATTTAATTTAATTTAATTTAATTTAATTTAATTTAATTTAATTTAATTTAATTTAATTTAATTTAATTTAATTTAATTTAATTTAATTTAATTTTCTCCCATGTATTTAATAATTTCCCCCTCTTGTCACATTAAAAAGTCTACCCAACATGAACTTTGGAGGAGCTCCATAGGCCACATTGATGGTTGTGGAGGGTACAGTTTGTGCATCCCTTAAATAATAAATAATAATTATTATTAAAGCTGCACATATACAGCAGAACTCTATTTAAAGTCTTATGCCACATATGTGGAAGGTGAAAACATCAAAAGTCATGTTTCTGTTCTCTCTCCTCCTCATTGACTGTAATTACTTGGAGGAGGAAACCCCAAATAGAGTTTAAGTTTGCCCCCCAAAACTTGATGGGGATCCATAAGTATCTCATTGCTCAGGTTCTGTACTAAGTCCTACTTCATTCATTGGCTTAGTAAATGTATGTCCTTAAAATACAGAACTTATTAGTTTCGGTCTTACTTCAGCCAGGAATGTGCTGCAGGAATTCCAACTATTCTTGAAGAACCTCTTCTATGTTCAAATAAAGAAATAGAGAAAATAGTTTTTGTGGAGTTTAAATGGAAATTGCCTTGCAGGTAGATTTTTTTTTAATGAGAATTTAAGATGCTATCTTGAACATGGAATCAGAAATTTAGTAGTTGTTAACATATTTAAAACTCAAAGGACACTACCTTAATCAAATATTCTGTGAAAATTTTCATACAGAATTGATTGATTAGACATTCAGTCAAATGTGAATTTTAATATGAAACTTTTTTTTTGAAGTCCAACAATGCCTGCAACATTTTAAATGTAAATGGATTGTTGCGAACTATATTTGAGGCCCAGATTTATTTATTTTAGTTTCCTGTGTCCATTAATATAAATCAATTACAGGCCATCATGGTAATATTTTAAATAGAACTAAATTAGGAGAAAAAAAACATAGCACAAATAGTGTTGGCAGGAAAATTGCTAGTATTTTCTGTGAATCTTATGTCACATCAATTCCTGATGTGAGTAAGATATAAAAGGAGAAAGAAGTCTTGCATTTCTCCAAGTGTTGGAGTTTGAACAGAGAAAAAAATACTACACAGAGCGAGGTTACACTTTCTCTTGATTAACAGGCTCTGCATTTTAATGCCCTCCCCACATTAAGGCTCCAAGTTTCTTTCTTGGCTTCCTGAAAACTTATTAGAATCACTCTTAATAGAAGAGCATCACTTTGCTGTTCAACTTCTCATTTCAATAACATTACTGAAATGAAGTAGGATGCTAAGATTTAGCAGACTTTAAAATGCTTGTGTTGTACTTGGAACATGGGAAGTATTGTTCGCTGATTGTTTTAAATCACTGAAAGTTGATTTGTAAACAGAAGACCCTGGTTAATGGAATCCTAAAATCAATCAATCCTAAAGTCAAAGGGTCCATTAACTTCAATCCCATGGTTAATACAGGAATCTAAATTTAAATTTAAATAAAATTAAATTTAAAGAAATTAAAAGACACTTGCTCCTTGGGAGGAAAGCTATGGTAAACTTAGACAGCATATTAAAAAGCAGAGACATCACCTTGCCGACAAAGGTATGTATAGTTAAAGCTATGGCTTTCCCAGTAGTAATGTATGGCTGTGAGAGTTGGACCATAAGGAAGGCTGAGCACCGAAGAATTGATGCTTTCGAACTGTGGTGCTGGAGAAGACTCTTAAGAGTCCCTTGGACTGCAAGGAGGTCAAATCAGTCAATCCTAAAGGAAATCAACCCTGACTGCTCATTGGAAGGACAGATGCTGAAGCTGAAGCTCAAATACTTTGGCCACCTAATGCGAAGAGAGGACTCAATGGAAAAGACCCTGATGCTTGGAAAGACTGAGAGCAAAAGGAGAAGGGGACGGCAGAGGATGAGATGGTTAGATAGCATCCCCGATGTAATGAACATGAATTTGGGTAAACTCCGGGTGACAGTGGAGGACAGGAAGGCCTGGCGTGCTATGGTCCATGAGGTCATGAAGAGTCGGACACGACTAAATGACTGAACAACAACAAAATTTAAAAATCCCTGAGAGATGGATGGGTATCCTCTCCCTGAAGAGATGGGAAGCCTGCTATTAGTTCCAGTGTAAAACCTCTTTTATTATTAAAGTTTTTCATAACATTCAACCCTTAGCAATGGATTTTTTAAAATATGGAATGTGATAAACAGACTTCCATAGAATCTGATTTTAAGCTAATACTTTTAAAACACTTACAGACACCTAAACCTAATCCTTTGCTCAATGTACTTTCAAGAGTGCTTCTTAAGAGCCCCAATATTTTAACTTCATTTTGAGCGCTTCATAAATATTAATTTTTCATTATTATTTTAAGCCAAGGAAAGGCAACATGAATGGCTTGGTGGGCCCATCTTGTTGGGGATGAGATTAAATACTGGGAGAGGATATATTGTTTGGATATTATCCTTCCTTTCTCACGTAAGTGAGATTAGCAGAGTATCACCCCCGGCAGCATAAAAAGGTTGGAAACTGAGACAAGGTTGGTTTAACCTTCTAGAAAATAATCCAGGATGCTGTGAGGCAGACTGGATTATCCTGGCATTAACCCTTTTTGTCCCTCTTAAAACAACACAGTTTTGTGAAGAAATAAAAGTAATGTTTACTCACATTATTTAGGTCTCAAAAACAGCAGTTGCAGTAGTAGAGTCAAGGCAGGTTTAAAACATATTAAGTTACAAAAATAGAATATATAGACTTTAGCATTCTGTCTGAGCTTGGAGAGCTCAGTTGAAAGGACACGTTGTCTGAGCTTGGAGAGCTCAGACAACGTGTCCTTTCAACTCAAGAGCATGGTGGAAAAATAGAGGGAAGAACAGGAAGAAGGAAGTGATCTCACAGAGTTCTCTCTCCGCCCTCTTCATGTCCTTATAGAGCAAGACATGAATTGTTGGTATGACTGCTATATTTTCCCACACATCTGGAATTTAGAGAGAATACTGTGGGTGATCTCACAGTATGGCTATCATGGTGAAATAGCCAGTACAAAATACCAATTTACCAGAAAGTGGTAAATTGGGATGGTTTCATCTTGCACCCCAACATACTTTTCGTTTTCTTTCTGGGAAAGAGGGCACATTGTCATATAAAACACTGGGCTGCAGTCGTCCCCCCCCCCATGTGGAGCATGGTGGTATTATTGTAAATAACTGTAATGCAAGAGGCTGGCATTTTGCCTGGCAGCATGTCTGATTCCCGTGTACTGTTTTTGATGCATGCCAAGGGAGGTGTCTGCAGACTGGACTCATTAGTGCTTAGGGGCATCATGCTGCATGAATCAAAGACAAACAAGGGATATGAAGATGAACAGGAAAATTAATTTCCACCTTTTGCTTGTTCCTGGATAAAGGTTTTTGAAGAATCACAGTGAGTTGAATATTGCTACAACTTAAAACTTGGATTGTGAAATCTTGGACATGACTTTTAACTTTACCCACTTGAAAATGCAAAAATTAGTTTGTTTATCTTAACTGCTGTGGCAAGCATTGAATACGAGGTTTCAAATGTTCATCTATCAAATACTTTAAAAATCTAAGCATCACTGCTTGTCTCATCAAAAGTTGCTAAATACCTTGAATAACAACTATCAACAATAATGGAGTACTAAATAGTATTGCATTCCAGTTATGCCTATGACTGTTGAATGTATATTAAAAACTCATTATGAAATGAAAGCTCATAATACATTGAATACAAATGTACAAATATTCCAGAAAATAATTATATATTTGTAAAATATTTAGTGTACAAATTCACATAGAAGAATGCTAAATTGTGTCTAGGGGATCAAATTTATTCCAGATTGTTTGGGATATTTTTGGTTTTGCCCTGTAATCAATTATAGACCAAATAATTCAAGGAAGTAGATAAATCATAAAGACATATGTCCAAACCCAATGAGTTCATTCAGATGTTCTGAGCAACTTGAATTACAGATGCCTCCCTGAAAAAAGCAGCAAAAGAGATATGTTACAAAATATTTAAAAGGTATTCCCTAATATATTTCCTAAGATCTGTGGCTATCGCTGACCTTGCTTGACAGCATTAAAAAGGTCACCTTTTCAGATGGATGAACTACACTCAAAACATCCTTCAATGTAATGAAATACGGCCCAGATTTTCTCCAGTGTCAGCCTTTGTTGAATGTCTTCTCACCTCTTGTTTTTAATTTGAATAATGTGTGTTCAGCAGCTATTGTGAAAGATAGAACCATAACAATTATAAGAATCATAACTATTATATTCTGCCCTTTGTATCTGTATGTTTTTTGTGCTGGATTGACATTTCCAAAAATCAGTGGTTAGCCTGAAAAGTTGGTACATACACATACTCACCTATGGAGCTTAGAACATAGGTTCTAACTATGTTCTAACATTCTAACTATCAGAGCTAGCTTTATTAATGAAAAAAAAATACTAGACATGGGTGAAACTGGCAAATAAGCATTGCAGTGGAAGCTGTAATTACAGACCACAAGAGCACCCTCAAAGGATCAGAAAATATCATAGAAGCATAAAGCTGAGGGGGGTCCTCAGTATGATCATACTATGCAAATGATATGACAGGATGACAAGTGACTGAAGATTCCCAAGAATCAGCATCAAGTGCAGCATCATTTTTTCCTTTCCTCTCTACCCATTTCCAATAGGACCTCTTTAGACTTAGCTCACATTGAAAGAGTGAGCTTCAGTTTGGCTGGTAGAACTTCAAATTTCAAGCGATGACTCATGTATAACTGAAAAGTACTTGTGTACAGGGGAAAACTCTAAATTACAACAAACACACACCAAGATATCAGAATTATCAACCAACCAAGTCTTACATATTATAGGTTTTCTTGGTTAGAATTGCAATGAAAAAGGGCATTGGGGATGAAATTTGCCCTAATTTACACAAATTAGTGGGACTTAAGCTAAATAAAGATTATTATCCTAAAATTATATACTGACTGTGGTATCTTCAGCAGCAATCCTATATCTGCTAACCCTAAACACTGAACTCCTTCCAACTTCTGATCAGGCATGTATAGGACTGGACTGTAAATTTGATTTATCCAGGGAAGATAATACTATAGCTACATATACTCACACGTTCTGTGACATGATAATGTTTATCAAAATTGAACATATGAGCGTGCAAAGAATTCATTAAACCGAAGATCTAAATAAACAGAATGATGCTTCTACGGTGGCCAAACAATGCTGTGAGAATCCAACAAGCCAGGCATAACTCGAACTCTCGTCACTTTTTCAGCAAGTGGTAGTCAGGGTCATGCTACATCTCATCCTGGAAGTCATAGAGAATAATCATGATCAACAGACATGTAGCTTCATTCTCTGTAGATTCAATTTCCTTTTAAAGCTATCCAAGTTTGAGGCCATTGTTACCTCTCAGAATAGCGCCTTACATAGTTTAATTACCAGTACATGTCATGTTAAGAAATATTTATTTGTATTTAACTTGATTCTCTTAGCACTTGAGTTTATTGGATTAGATTGTCAGATTAAAACAGAAGAAAAAAAAACATTCTCACCATTTTCTCCATACAACATATAGTTTTATACATCTCTCTGTCCTTACTTGCCTTTTTTAAAAAAAACTAAACCAGAAAATCTCAACATGCCATAGCAACTCCTACAGCGGAGTTGCTATGGCACGTTGATCATTTTGATGTCTTTTTTTCTTTTTTTGCATCTTTACAATAATATTTTGAAGTGCTGGGGGCAGAGCTGTGGACAGTATAAGTATGAATACAGTGAAGCATTGTCTGTAGGTTGAGTCATGGCAACTGGATTTCTTTCTTTTGGTTGAAACGTTTCGTTTTGCTGCTTTTCCAAGTAGCTTCTTCAGTCTGGGCAAAAGTTGGTGAGGGGACCCCATATAAGTCTTCCAGGGTGACTATATTGACCTTACACCTGATTGGCTTGTTAATTGGGCAATTGAGGTGTAGATAGTCTTTGGGATGTCTTACCCCTAAAACCTTTATTCATCCCCAAGTGGATGTTAAATATGGCCTTGCTGGTGAACTTGTGAAGTGGTCTTAATCTTCCTGGGGACTGATGAAAGAGCAGCATGATAAATGGGGGACACGTTGTGCCTGAGGCCTCCGCCTCTATTGAGGGAAGGATTTTCTACTTTGGCATGAATGGATTCCTTAACCCCTCTCCCAAACCACCTATCTTCTCTGTCCAAAATATGAACATTAATGTCCTCAAATGAGTGTCCTTTTTCTTTTAGATGAAGGTAAACTGCTGATTCTGGTCCTGTGGTGTTGCTCCTCCTGTGTTGGGCCATCCTCTTGTGTAAAGGCTGTTTGGTTTCTCCAATATAGAGCTCAGAACACTCCTCACTGCACTGGATTGCATATACTACGTTGCTCCTCTTATGTTTTGGTGTTGGATCTTTAGGGTGTACAAGCCTCTGTCTCCATGTGTTGGTGGGTTTGAAATATACAGGTATGTTGTGTTTGCCAAATATCCGTTTTATCTTTTCCGACACGCCGGCCATGTAAGGAATGACCAGGTTCTTCCATTGATTCTGAGTCTCAGCTCTGTCTGCTGTTGTTTTGGGTCTGGGGGTAGACTTAGATTTAATGAAGGCCCAATTTGGATATCCACAGGTATTCAGAGCTGTCCTCAGGTGCTGATTTTCTTTCTTTTTGGCACTCATGGAGGTGGGGATGGTTTCTGCCCTGTGGGACAATGTCCTGATGACTCCTAGTTTGTGCTGCAGTGGATGGTGGGAGTCAAACATCAGGTATTGGTCTGTGTGTGTGGGTTTCCTATAGATCTCTATTTCTAGCTTGCCACAGGTCCCAATAAGGACTTCACAGTCTAGGAATGCCAGCCTGTTGTCCTTGGTGTCTTCCCTGGTGAACCTAATGTTTGCGTCTATGGTATTTATATGGTCTGTGAAAGCCTGTACCTCCTGGGCCTTGATTTTAACCCAGGTGTCATCCACATACCTGAACCAGTGGGTGGGCGCCATTCCCTGGAATGTGCTTAGTGCTTTCTTCTCCACTTTTTCCATGTATTGGTTGGCAACAATGGATGACATGGGGGAACCCATGGCACAGCCATGTTTCTATCTGTAGAAGTCACCTCTACGAGAAGTAGGTGGTGTTGAGACACAGGTCCAGAAGATGGCAGATTTGGTTCGGGTTGAGGTTGTTTCTCCTTTCGAGGGTGTTGTCCTCCTCTAGTCTCTTCTTAACCGCAGTTAGGGCATGAGTGGTGGGGATGCTGGTGAAAAGAGAGGAAACATCGAAGGAGACCATGGCTTCATCTGTATCCAGTTCCAGGACCCTCCTTTATTCTCACTGCATCCAATGCTAGTATTATTTTTTTCCTCTCTCTCATTTTTCATCCATTGAAGTGGATGGTGCATTAAGTGGGATGCAGCTGGGAAAGGCAAAACACCCTTGGGATTATATTTTAAGTGATGAGTGTGACTGCCCCTTTTGAAAGGAATCCATCTAATTGGTTACTTGAAACACCGATCCCTACTTTGGACTAGGCCCTTTCCATCTGTGGGGCCAGGGCAATTCTCTCTTTCTCTCCCCCAAAGACCCTAAGAGTTCCTAACAGTTCAGTCTCCAAGCATTGCTTCCTCTGCATTCCTTGCGATGTGAGCCAGTGCTTAGAGGCGGGCTGGGTTATCTCTTTCTAAGAGCAGCCCTACATATTGCAGGAAAGCAGCAAGGCAAATGGAAACTAAATATGAAACAATAAAAGTAGCTTACACTGTATGGTACTTGCTGAAAAAGAAAATACACTTTACTTCCTCGAGTACTCAAGGGGGTAAGCTTAATGAGCACAAAATATTCATCCCTAATAAGAACATACTGTCATAATCAACCTCTACACGTGATAAATAGATTACCGGGGAGCTGCAGGCTTTTCTTCCCATCTTTTCCTTCCCACCTCCCGCTTTAGATGAAGGTAATGCTTTAGCCACAAGATAATTGAGTCAATTCTCTAAAAGCAAATCGCAAGTTTTCAAGATCCAACGGAGGGGATGTTTTGAATCTTGGTTTAAAACCAATTTTATCTAAATAAACTCTCCCCATCTTTTATTTTATTTTATTATTATTATTTGGTAAAGCTGCCACCAACAATTTTGTTGTTCATTATAATCAGCCTCCCAGTTGGCCAACTTCTTGTGGAAACTGTCTTCCTCTTTCATATGAAGAAGAATTTATCATCCCCAAGCCAAGGCAGAAAATGTGTGAATGTCTAAAGCTTATGCAAATTAAGAGGCTGTGCACACTGGTCCTAAAAATAGTAAATAATTACAGCATTTCTTCACCATCTTATAATTACAGGCCCCCTGTCATCTTTTCCTTCTTCTCTATAAGGTCACACTAGTACTATACAAAATTTACAGTACATTTACATTTAAAAATCCGTACAATAATTAGCAGTTGCATCTTCAGCACCATGTACACACGCACACACACGTGCACACGCACACCCCATAATCTTCTTGCATTATGTGGACACTGCATACTTTAAATTTAATCATCAGTTCAGGCTTCCAGTGAGCAATATTCTCTGACTATTATAATGCTATTTGCCAAGCCACACGGCACCCTTGGGCTGAATTTATCCTTAATGAAAATACAAGGAAACACCTCCCTTGCAGTCAAACCAATGATACATCTCTTAAAAACCTACTCCTTTAAACTCAATAATTCTATCTGAGAAATTAGAAGAAAGGCTGGGGTGGCTTATTTTAGTCATTATAATGAGTATCTCTGCTTTATATTTAAAAGATTTAAATTCTCAAAAAGTGGTAAAGCTGGGAGATTATCAACTAAAGTATCTCTATTTTTCAGCTGCAGGTGGATGGAGGGCTGGAAGCCAATCTCCCTGATATCCAATATGCCTTCTGAAACTTATCCCAAAGTCCTAAGAGGCTAGAAAGTAAGAAGAAGAAAGGACATGGCATTCCGTCAATGCAGATGTATTGAAACCTGTGTACAGTGCTTCTTTAAATAATAATTTCATCTTGGTGGAGAAATATGTCCTTTACATCAGTGACATTTAAATGCTGCCCATGGGAGCGACTAACCCCCCTGAAAATACTTTATCTGGCCCAGTGGTACACTTAAATAAGTTAATGATCTGGACTTTGAACTTAATGGTCATATGCCCTCCCCTCTTGAAATGGTAATATGTATTACTTCACTTCCTTTAAAATGTGATCAGCCAACCACATGTGAGGGTTGTCTTTCTCATTCTGTGGTTTGGGGTATTGGATCTTTACCCCAAAGTCCACTGGTACCACTGATCAGGCTTGGAGGCTCTTAAATATATTAAACCAGTGGGTTTTTTTAAAATATGCCTACGCCAGGCTTGTCGATCAGAAGATTGCAAGTTCGGAGGTTCGAATCCCTAGCCCTGCGTGCGGAGTGAGCTCCCGCACTAGCTCCAGCTCTTGCCAACCTAGCAATTCGAAAGCATGCAAATGCAAGTAGATGAATAGGTACCACTTCGGTGGGTAGGTAACAGTGTTCCACGCGCGTCATGTGGCCACATGACCGTGGAAGCGTCTTCGGACAACGCTGGCTCTTCGGCTAACAAACGGTGATGAGCACCGGCCCCTAGAGTCGGACACGACTGCACAAATGTGCGGGGGGAACCTTTCCCTTTACCTATACTTTCATTTTCACAGAAAAGAAATAATGAGGGTGAATTATTTTTCCAATCTTGCACCTTCTAAATATGGACTTGAAGTTATGAGTGAAACTGATCCTACTGACCTTCTTAGTTCATGTTTCTGAACTCTAGTGCAAGTTGGCCATCATGTTTTTGTTGCACAAGCATGGAAAGGTAAAAAAAAAAAGGTAAAGTTTCCCCCCGCACATTTGTGCAGTCGTGTCCGACTCTAGGGGCCGGTGCTCATCTCCGTTTGTTAGCCGAAGAGCCAGCGTTGTCCGAAGACGCTTCCACGGTCATGTGGCCGGCATGACGCACACGGAATGCTGTTACCTTCCCACTGAAGTGGTACCTATTTATCTACTTGCATTTGCATGCTTTCGAATTGCTAGGTTGGCAAGAGCTGGGGTGAGTGCGGGAGCTCACTCCGTCAAGCAGGACTAGGGATTCGAACCTCCGAACTTGCAATCTTCCAATCAACAAGCCTGGCGTCTTACCCGCTGAGCCACCACGCCCCCAAAACACAGTCTTAAATACCATTATATCTTGCTTATTACCTAAAGACTGCTAAATGACTCATAACAAAAAAAACACCATTACAAACAGCCCTCTATAATTTAAAATACCAAACAACAGCAGGAAAACATAGCACATATTTTTTTGAAAGAATGATTAGTTACAGTAACAAATAGAAATAGGTACTAAAGGCCTTCCTAACTAATAAGTTCTTCACCAGTTTCCAAACTCAACTGGAAGAAAATACTAATACCCAGGCAAATCTTCACCAGCCTGGGTACTATTCAAATGTGTTGACTTCAATTCCCAGAATTCCCAGCCTTGGTCATTGGGGAATTCTGGGAGTTGAAAGCAATACATCCCAAGAAAGGCTTGCTTCGGTGGAACCAACAAAAATTGTGCTATACATTTTTTGCCATCCTGTTGGGAGAGAGACACTGAAGATTGGGGCCTAGTTATTCCATTGAAAACCAAGCGTTCCTTCCTAGTTAAGCCATTTTGCAGCTATTTCCATTTGATCACAGTGCCCCATTGTTCAAGCCTAATTTTTCCTTACTTTACATCCTTCCTGCCCTACCAGACCAATATAAATTGGCTTCATAGTGAAGGAGAGAGAGCAGCCCAAACTGTGCCATCAGCGATATTTCTTAAAGTGAACGAACTCTCTGACAGTGCATTGTTTGAGAATGTTTTCAGATGAGTGTGCCTCTGTGTCAGCTGCTCACTGGTGATCTTTCCTTCAACACCCTTCCCCAAGTGTATTGCATAAATAAACAGAGTCTATTTGAACAAGACCAATGACAGCAAAATTATTTGCTTGTCTCTAAAAGGACTCTAATAATGTGCACCGAGGGAGAAGGCCTGGGGTTTGACAGACCTTCCCCTATTCCCTTCCTCATTCTAAAACATTAAAGAAATATATCCATTTTGATAGCCAAGAGAAGGCACAGTCCCTAGTTAACTGCATCCAAAAGACTAATAATAAAATAAACTATGAAGCTGTAGACCAACCATCCCCAATCCAGAACCTTTCAGATACAATTAATTACCGGAACTACAGCTTCTCGCTGTCATCATGACCAATGGGGAAGGCTGCAGGACACAAGGTAGTTTTACCAAAATACATGAAAGCAAAGTTCTTTTGCAAATCAACACTTTTGGAAAGGCAAGTATGTTGTTGTGACATGCAACAACTTCTTGACATTAAGTTTTGCCAGTTTAAACCACTATTTACTGAATGAATTACAGCGGGCTGCGTTTACAAATCGCAATGGTGAGGTTCACACAACATGGTAAGCCAAAAATAAACAAGCCACATTAGGACTCTGCACAACATGTGAGTGCAGTTTAGGCTGTAAATAGTTTCTTATGAATAGGGTTTTGATGGAATGAATGTTCAGTGGGAACCTCTTGGTAGGATATTGTCCTGGGCACTGAAGTAGTTTTAGAGGGATTGAGGTTACGTTCTAATTTCAGTTGGCAGGAATGGTCTCACTCTGTAGTGGCTTCCCCTGAATTTTGTCCTACTGTAAAAATTACATCAGCGAGAAAGTCACCATCATCTATTCCCTAGTAACTGCCTGTGACAGCAAACAAGAGGAACAACTTCCTGTATCCTCCCACATACAGTAAATGTTTCTGTGAAAAACAAAAACCTAAAGAAGCTTTATTTTAGCATTTACTGTAACATGCTAAAGCCTTCCTCAGTCTGATGGCTGGGGTGCTGCAGATGCTTTAGGATTGCAACTTCCAAAATTCCCAACATTTCTGGAGGGCAACAAGTTGGAAAGGGTGGTTTAAAGCAAGTTGTTCTAAACATAAAATAGAATAGAAATAAATAGGGGGGGGGAAGTCAACCGTTAATGTGTTAGACAATAAACCGCTAAATAAAATTATTATTTCAGATGCTGCATGTCTACCAAATGTCTAATTTATTCACAAGTCCATTTCACTCATGAAGTCTTGAAGCTTGTGTTAAGGATAGCTTCAATAAGACTCTTTCCCCACGTCAAGTACCCACTGTTCTGGAAACCTTATCTTGTCCCTAACATTTAATCATATCCAGTTACTTCATTTGTACAACCCTGAGTGTGCATATCCCTTTTGGAAGCTAGCAAACTATACACCCAAATAGCTGGAATTAGATTCCATTGAAGTTAACAGAACTTTCTTTTAGGTGAACGTGCACTAGATGGTTTGGTAAGAAAAAACTGCACATCAGTATCCTTCCTCATTAGCCTGTCTTATCCTATGGAGACTTAAGTATATCAGTCTTCTTCAGTCTGGTACCCTGTCTTGGACTATCATCCCCATGGGAAGACACCAGCTTGGAGAACTGTAATACACAGAACTGGCACTGAACTGTCTATTGAGTGCACAATGATAACAACAACCCTTGAAAAAATTAAAAACCATATTCTTTACGGTACTACTACTTTATCTTTACACAAGATACTTTACTTTTATTGTTGTTCAGTCGTTCAGTCGTGTCCGACTCTTCGTGACCCCATGGACCATAGCACGCCAGGCCTTCCTGTCCTCCACTGTCTCTCGGAGTTTACTCAAATTCATGTTCGTTACATCGGTGATGCTATCTAACCATCTCATCCTCTGCCGTCCCCTTCTCCTTTTGCCTTCAGTCTTTCCCAGCATCAGGGTCTTTTCCAGTGAGTCCTCTCTTTGCATTAGGTGGCCAAAGTATTTGAGCTTCAGCTTCAGTATCTGTCCTTCCAATGAGCAGTCAGGGTTGATTTCCTTTAGGATTGACTGATTTGACCTCCTTGCAGTCCAAGGGACTCTTAAGAGTCTTCTCCAGCACCACAGTTCGAAAGCATCAATTCTTCGGTGGTCAGCCTTCCTTATGGTCCAACTGTCACAGCCATACATTACTACTGGGAAAACCATAGCTTTAATTATACGGACCTACCATAGTCAAATTTCTTTGCTCAGGGCATCTTTCAAATGCCTGACACACATTAAAAAAAGGTGGGGCTTCAACTGCATGGTTTCGGGCATCACCTTGACTTTTTTGACCACTTCTTTCTGTAGATGTCCTTGGGTCTTGAACACATCCCTTGTTAGATAAGAAATTCAGAGAAATCCATGAATGAGTCCATATACTATATACTGCCTTCTCTTCACACTTCCCACTATTAGCTTCTGTTCTTCAGTGTTCAGACATAAAGAAATTAAGATGTGGAGGTGTTGCCTGCTGAGTCTGAAAGCCAAGCAGAAGGGGCTACCACTGCTTTTCAGAACAGCTATCGGGGTTCCCAGCACAGAACCCAGCAAACCGCTGACACAATGGGGGATTATAGCTCTGGCTGAAAGGAAGCTCCTTTGATATCACTTGAGTAAAACTCAGTCCAAAGCCATGGAATGCCTGGGAGTTGAGAAGAAATGTTATTATAAACAGATGAGTGTTCTGCTTTTGCCTTGTATATTAAAAGCTATTTGGTGTAAATCTGAAAAGAAACAAGAGAATGGATGCTTTTTTCTCCTTATTTGATATTGTTTTGTGTCATAAACATGTGGCATGCCCCTCTTTCCTCCCCCTCTGATATTTACCTTGCTGCATATTAAATGGTTAGGGTTAGTATCTAATTCAAGGCTGCTCCCCTTGTTTGCTTAGAAGCTTTTGGGTAATATGCTGGAGGCTTCATTCTGGAAAGAAAATGCTGCCTAGTCAAAGTGGATGGGACCAGAGCAAAATCTACATTGGCTTTAATTGTATTTAAATATAATTAAATACCATTAATGTAATTACTTCTAATTTATTTCATTTTTTTCCCTCCAGTCACATTAAAAATTACAGTTTGGCAGGAATCTGCCACACACAGTGTCAAGTTAAGTACACCAGATCTAGTCTTATTTATTTTTTTTGTAGAAGCACCAATCTTTGTTCCTCCTCATATTCCACAACATACTTATCCTTCCCAATTGACCAATATACTAAAGCAGTGTTTCTCAACAGGGGGAACTTGAAGATGTGTGGACTTCAACTCCCAATATTCTGGCTGGGGAATTCTGGGAGTTGAAGTCCACACATCTTCAAGTTGCCCAGGTTGGGAACCGTTGTACTAAAAGATATTTCATGTCTCTGACAGCATTAATTCAATTAGAATATCTCCATCCAGCTACAACGCAGCCTGATTGTCCAAACAGAATGAAAAGGTTCTGGTTTTCCTTGATAAACTGTCCTTTTAGGGAAATGGAAGTCAGCTGTTAAAAAACTGCCCCTGGTAAAAACTTCTTAGCAAGGTCTTGTTCCCCAAGCACTCCTCCATATTTATTTACAAGATTGGTTTTAAAGGTATCTTCAAGCACTTTTTGGAATCAAGATTAGCAAATCTTAACCTTCCAGAGCATGGCAAGGACTACTGTTTAGGTTCAAAAGCTTAAAGATCTGCTCTCTGCTTTCCTAGAGTTTTGAAATTCAAAGCCTGATCAATACTTTTTATGTGTATTACCCCCACAGGTTACAGTTTACTTATATGAGATATTTTGAAATGGGGCATTGCAACTCACTCGCTGATCATGGCTCTGAAGTTGGCAAACTGTGGAGTGTATTAAGACCTTGAGAAAATATTAGCCATTCAATCACTGTGAATGGTTCTTCCTGTTACGATGATTGCAGGATGATGAGAAGACTGAAATCCATCCTATCTGAGCACCTGAAGATTTGAGGACCTTGGGACCAACACCCAACAGATTGAAATAGGATACTGGGGCAATAGTTCTGTGACCCGAGGTAAGTAATCTGTCAAAACCAAGGAATCAAATAAAGAAATAAAATGTGCAAATACATATAGCAATTTCTTCCACTGCCATGCATTCTTCAGTCAAAGCATTTCGGCAGATTTTGGTGAGATTTCAGCTTCAGCTGAGCTATGGAAAGGCCCCTTGTTTCTCTAAAACTCATGTTTTTATGAATTAGTTGAGTACCTAACACCTATCTGCTATGCAGACTTAAAGTATAGAAGGAATATGGGTTGCACAATTATGAAAACTGTGCAATCAAATTCTATTACTGGATTTCTAGCATTCTGAAGAAAAAAATACTTATTTTCATAATCTGTTTTATGATTAAGTCAGTGAACAAGTGGGGTGAGTTTCCCTCCTTCCTTCTGTCAGAAGCCATTGCAACCAACTTCCATGTGAGGAAGAACAGCAGGACCACCAGCTTGGGGAATGGTGATAGAACATGGAAATTCCTGATGGCCCCTTTCCATCAGAACTGACCATTTTAATATAAATTGGTGCCCAAATATTCTTGTTTACTTTTCCCCTTTTCCCCATCCCTTGTTCCTTCTGTATCACAACAGAAAGAAACAGATTGTAACCAATTAAACTAATGACCCCAAATGTCTTTGTTACTTTCTACAGTAAGTGGAGAGCTTCGTTCTTTTCTTCTTCACCAATGGCAATGTGAAGAATGCCATTGATTGTTACTACATAATGCACTGTTTTACTTTGGATTCTTCCTATTGTTCTTTATTGCTAGACATGACCATTAGCCACTTATTACAGTTTTATATATCTCCCTTGTGATTGCGCTGAAAATGTCATTACCGCTAGTTCATTTTATAAACTTTCTGGATGTTAGTTTGCCAACTACAAAGATCATTTTTTTTTGTCATGAGGATATTTATTTATAAAATGGGTTACCTATTCTCTATTACAACCTTAGTAATCCCAAATGTATACCTCTCATAACCTGAGTGATTCATTTCAACAGCATTCATTTCTTCCTTGTGGGAGTGATTTGAATGTTTGATACGGAAAACACAACTGAATTTCTTGCACCCTGATCTACTCTTTTTCCGATCCTTGAGAGAGACAGTGGCAGAGAGGGGTGGTTGTCAGAGAGAAGAGACTGGAAAATGGACTTGCGAGAATAACATTCATAGCTGAGGCTGGAGCTGAAATATACATGATTCCAAAATACCATAAACTAAAAGGAAATAAGGTGAACTTGGTGAGCTTCCTAAATATAAAAATAATAGGTTTCAAACAATGTTCCCATTCCAGAGATCCCATCTGATTTTTAATTACAAGAGCTAAGACTCTTGATCCCTTCTCCTCATTGTGTTTAATTTAATTTATCTATTCAATTTAGCCACCATCCAACTCCAAATTGACTCTGGGCAGTGTACAATAAAATCAATAGGATAGAAAACATAGTACCTCCATAATCATAAACAAAATAAGAAATAAATAAAAAAACAAAAACCAGTGGCAAGTCTGGCTAACCACACCCACACCCTCAAACAATCTGGCTGCGATCCCAACCACCCTAACCCAAGGTGAAGGGTTACTATGGATTGAAAAAAAGTTAATCCAGTTTCCAGAATCCCCAGTGCCTTTCCAATAGACTGACACTAGAATTAATAACTTCCCACATTGCCCCACTGACTGTAGTCAGGCTACCAGCATTAATGAAACATTTACAAAATTGTTGCTGTCCATTGTAATGACATCAAATAAATGCTTCCTTGTTCCTCTGCAACTCTTTGTTTATTGGGAAAATATCAAAGGCAGCAGAATAGTAGGTGTCCCAAAATGTCTTAATTCAGAGAATTAGTGTTAACTGAGTCTGATTAGCTCCATTTATCTCTAATTAATTACCTTTACCTAATTAGACACCCTGTTTCCAGTAGACATGGAGTCAAGTAGACTAGATTATTAGTGCAGTCATTGTGCCTTTACAAAATCCTGAAATTAATGAAACGTGCAAAAGAATCTGCAGTTTTAATTGCACAGGTGTTGCCTTATGGCAAAGCTTTATCATCTGATTACACCAAGGGATTATTAGTGACTTTTTATATAGAGGATGAGCCTGTGAAATGTACCTTAGCAACAGCTCATTAGTTTAGGGTTGTTACTGTATTATTTATTATATTCAGCCTTTCGCATTATCTAGATTGATTCATGAACCTATGTATTTCTTCCCCTCTGCGTGGTGCAGAGTGGGAGGAGAGAGAATAATCCTTAGCTGTTGCCAGTCCAGCTGCAACAGAGAGGTATCAGACTCAAAGTTAATAACTGTTTTCCCTTTCTATAGCAAAGTAACTAATTGGAGCAGTCGTAGTAGAGAGAAGTAAATCTAAAAGGATTGATAGAGAGAGGAACAAGGTAGGACATCACTCTTATATATGAAATACCAGTCAAATGTTTACAATACAAATCTCTTCAGCTTCTCTTACAGGTGCACTCTCAAAAAACTATCACATTTTTTTTAATGGTAGGGTTCTTATTAGGGGCGTGGTGGCTCAGCGGGTAAGACGCCAGGCTTGTCGATTGGAAGATCGCAAGTTCGGAGGTTCGAATCCCTAGCCCACTAGCTCCAGCTCTTGCCAACCGAGCAATTCGAAAGCATGCAAATGCAAGTAGATGAATAGGTACCACTTTGGTGGGAAGGTAACAGCCTTCCGCGTGCGTCATGCCAGCCACATGACCGTGGAAGCGTCTTCGGACAACGCTGGCTCTTCGGCTAAGAAACGGAGATGAGCACCGGCCCCTAGAGTCGGACACGACTGCACAAATGTGGTGGGGGGAGCCTTTACCTTTACCTTTAGGGTTCTTATTTCATTGCTCTTGTACCAGGTATAAACTCTTACAAGTACATTTAGTACTTGTACATAATTCAACATTTCAATAGGATAGAAAACATAGTACCTCCATAATCATAAACAAAATAAGAAATACATTTCTACCACCTCCCCACTTCTAGCAAAAGTTAGTGAATATTATAGGTTAGAAAGGGGTGACCTTACATTACCCAGTTCTCCTCAGAAAACACTTTTTTGACCTCACACTTTCCAGGCTGAGCGGCTGTGGCCACTATGAATTGAGTAGGGCTGCAGCCTTGCAAGAAATAGAAAGGGCATGTATTGATAAATCAATAAACCCTTTAAATAGACTGTAAACAAAAGGAGGGTAGTCATCTAAATTCTACAACACATTTTCCTCTCAGGTTCTCAGCTGTTCCCAGCACACGATCCAAAAGACTGTTGTTGTTTAAAAAAATACTTTAAATGATGTTAACTACAAGATGCAAAATACTGTTGTTCTGTTATTGCTGAATTTAAAGCAATGAAAAAGGGCAGGTGCCCCTTGCATTCTGACAGCTAATCTGAGGGCTAATTATGATTTTTTAATGATGCTTTTTTCAATCATGATGGCATCACTATGCAAGTGTGTGCATGCATCACAAAGCATATAAACTTTATTCTGTAAACTGCAGCTGTAATTAAGGAGATTGATAACTCAGCATGGATAATTAGAATGTACATACATAAATATGTGATTCTTGGTGGTTGCAGTCTGTACTCAAGCAATCTGTCAGACTGGATGGAGCTCTTCTTAGGAGGAAGGAAGATGTGAGTTCAAAGAACTGCTGATTTTAAACTACCATGGGGGGGGGGGGGGAGCATGTACATGCATGTGTAATCTTGATGAGGGTGTGCTATGTGCTGCAAGGTGAAGTGGGTCTTTTAAAACTCTGACCTTGAGAACTGGAATTTCAAACACATCATCTAAGCAGGTTTTACATGCTCATATGAATATGGCTACCAGATCTGGGCTGCAAAACTCCAGAGGGCCCTGTCGTGTTCACGCCGCTGCCTGCCGACATGCTGGACTCTGAGATGGAGGAGGAGCCAGTTGTCGGAAGCAGCAGGCTTGGCGCAAAAACGGCTGAAGATCCAGAAGCGCTGATTGGAGGGGACCCGGAGGGAGAGACACCCCCGCCAATCAGCACGCACCAAAGGAGAGCAGAGAGGCGGGAGGAGCAACGCGAGGCCCGATTGGCCCGTTTCTCAACAGTGCAAAACTCGGTATAAAAAGCTGGCACAACGGGCCACGGTTGCCGGAGACAACCGATCCTACCCGCTACCTACATGCCTTGAAGTGAGTGACCCTCCCACCACGCGGACCACTGAAACTGAGTCTAGATGTGCCATTGCCACTGATCCAGCCTCCGCGCCAGACCCTGACGCCACCAGGGAAAACGAACCGGGTCATCGCCTTACCTACCTTCCACCGTCGGATCTCGAGCCGCCTCTTGCCACCGCACTTCCCGCCCTGGGTCCCGAGAATCGCTGGATGAGGCACGTCGCCCGGAGCTGAGTCTGTTGCCTGCCGATGAGACCGCAACAGTGGTGTTTCTGTCCTGCCAACTTGCCTAGCGATCATAACCATCCTGGCTTCCCAGTCCTGTCCAGAGCCCAAGCCGGTCCCTGCCTCACAGCTATCTCCTAGTTCCGTCTCCTGGGTCTTACCCACAGAGGACGTGCCCAGCCCACGCCCGTGCCAAGCTGGATCCTGCCCCGATTGGGCTGCCTTCCTCAACGTCGCAGCCACACAAGCCCCAGCCAACCAGGCCTGCTCCGTGTCTGCAGCAAACCTACCTGTCACATCTGGACTGCTGCCCGAGAGTGTCCTGCCTCCGGAACCAGTGCTAGCTGAGCCTGAGTCCCCTGCGGACTGGGATGCCGGCTGCAGCTTAGGGCAAGGTACTTGCCAGCCTTGGCCGCCTGCTGTGGTCGCTATTGGGCCTGAGGATCCAACAGGACCCATTGCTCTTTCATCTGTAGAGGAAGAGGAGGATTACGTGGACTGGTCTGCCTGTTTGTCGCTGTAAATAAACTTATTTCAATAACGCTTCCGTGTTGGTCTTAGTCAGAACAAGACAGATTGTCTTTGGCCACGCTTCCCCACTGGGAAGGAAGGAAATGTCATTGTCATTTTTATTTATTTTTTTCTTCTCTTTCCTGCCTTTCGCCCCGCCGGTTCTGCAGCTAAGGAGCCATGGATAAGCAACTCTCACTGGAGAATGCACAGCTATCACAACAAGTCACACAACTCAGCCAACAAAATAACCAACTGAGTCAGCAGATCGGCCACTTGAGTGCACAATTGGTCCAGTTACAAGCGCAACAGGCTGCGGCTGTCCCGGTTGCCAGCCAGCGAACCAAATGCCCCATCCAGGTGCCGGAGAAGCTCAACGGGACTCTCGCTAAGTTTCTGGCTTTCTTTGCGCAATGCCAGCTGTACCAGAGCCTCCGCCCAGAGGAGTTTCCAATGGACCGGCACAAGGTGGGCTTCATGGTCAGTCTACTGTCAGGTCCCACCGCATAATGGGCCTCATCACTGATCATCCAACAAGATGCGCTCAACAATTTTGATGGGTTTTGCGGCCAATTCCAGACTATGTACATGGACCCAGTTAAGGCCCAGACCGCCTGTAGACATATTAAGGGGTTGCGACAGGGGGCCAGACCGGTGGCCAAATATATCAGCGAATTCAGATTGCTGGCACAAGACCTAGAATGGAATGAACCTGCCCTGCTAGACCAGTTCCAGGAAAGATTGTCCTCAGAGCTCCTGGATGAGTTGGCCCGGACCGAGTGCCCAAGAACCCTCCAGGGTCTGACACAGCTTTGTCTTCAGATCGATGGGCGAATACATCAATGGAGATTGAGGAGGCGCTTCGCACCGCCTCCACCTTTTAGTCCACATGCCCCACCCATGTGTTCCCGAGCCACAGAGGAGCCTATGCAGCTAGGGGGCACCCAACCTCGTCTCACCCCTACTGAGAAGGACCATCGCCAACGGGAAGGACTATGCCTGTATTGTGCTGGGGCCAGTCACCACACCGCAAATTGTCCCACCAAATCCACAGGCATTTCCTTGCCAGGAAATGGACTCAGCCCAGCCTAAATGGGCAGTTAGATTGGGCCGATCCGGTGGCCAGCCAGCCACATTTGCCCTGTGCAGCTCCTCCTAAACACCTCTCCATAGCCGTCACTCTCCAGGTGCCAAAAGATCCTGCACTGAAGGTCCAAGCCATGGTCGACTCGGGGGCCACCTTTAACTTCATGGACAAGGGGTTTGCCGAAGAGTGGGGGATTCCCCGATGCGAGGTGGACCCTCCACTGGTGGTGGAAACCATCAACAGCCGAACACTTCGTTCTGGGCCTGTGACCACTGCCACCCAGCGCATGCTAATATGTGTGGGGGACCATCAGGAATGGTTAGAGTTATACTTGGTGACTACTCCCCACTGCCCCCTGGTGCTGGGATTGGTGTGGCTCCAGACATACAAGCCACAATTCACATGGACAACAGGAAGAGTCGTGTTCTCTAGTCCGTGGTGTGCTACTTACACAAGCAACACCCTCGCCACAGTGCGTCCTGGTGCCCTGGAACCACAGCTTTCCCCGCAATTCGGAGACTACACAGACATTTTTGATGAGAGGGAGGCGGACCAACTTCCTCCACATCAGCCTTACAACTGCTCTATCGACCTAATCCCCCCGGCGCGAAGTTTCCAGTGGGCCGCGTCTACTCACTCTCGGAGCTGGAGTGAGCAGCCCTCAAGGACTTCATCAACACCAACCTTAGGAGGGGATTCATCAGACCTTCCACCTCTCCAATGGCTGCCCCCATGCTGTTCATCAAGAAAAAATCGGGAGAGCTCAGAATGTGTTGTGATTACTGGAAATTGAATGAGATTACAGTCAAGAACCGGTACACCCTGTCGTTGATATCCGAGCAACTGGAACGGCTCTGCAGCGCCCACCTGTTCACAAAGTTGGACCTGATGGGGGCTTACAGCCTGGTTCATATCTGGCGAGGCGATGAGTGGAAGACCACGTCCCGCACTTGCTACAGCCACTACGAGTTTACGGTCTTGCCATTTGGACTCTCCAATGCCCCTGCGGTCTTCATGCACTTCATGAATGACATCTTCAAGGACCTCTTGGACCTGATTATCTACCTTGACGACATCCTGATCTTTTCATCCTCACCCAGTGATCACGTACAGCAGGTCTGCACCGTACTGCAGTGTCTGCGGGATAACCGCAGTTGGAGTATGCCAAGTTGGAGAAGTGCCAATTTGCCTGTGAGACTGTCGAGTTTTTGGGACACTGAATCTCCGCTACCGGCATCGCTATGGAGCCAGGCAAGGTAGAGTTGCTGCAAACTTGGCAAGGCCAAGGACATTTAAAGGCTAATCGGGTATGCTAACTATTACCACAATTTTATTCCGCGCTTCGCAGAACTCACCACATCTCTATCCAACCTACTCTGAAAAAAGACGAAGTTCCATTGGGGAGAGACCAAACAGCGGGCTTTCGAGAGGCTAAAACTTGCCTTCACTACCGAACCCATCCTCAGACACCCAGATCCATCCCAGGCATTTGTTGTCAAAACAGACACATCCATTGTAGCTATTGGCGCCATCTTGCTCCAAGCCGAACCCCGGACTGGCATCTTATGCCCTTGTGCTTACCACTCCCAGAAACTCACCCCAGCCGAGAAGGCTTACACCATTTGGGACAAAGAGTTTCTGGTGATCAAGGTGGCATTCGAGGTATGGAGGCACCATTTGGAGGGGGCACGCCACCTGGTGGAGGTAAGGACCGACCACTGGAATTTAGAACATTTAAAAACTGCCAGGACCTTGAACCAGCGACAAATCTGATGGTCCTTGTTCTTCTCTTGGTTCAACTTCAAGGTGACTTACATCCCAAGAGGCCAGAATCAATGGGCAGATGCGCTTTTGTGGAAGCCCGAATACGACCGCTTAAAGTCTCAAATACCGCCCAAATCCATCATCTCTCCAGAGTGATTTGCTGCTACCACCGTACAGGGTTATCTACTCCAACAGATTCGGGAACAACAAAGAACAGACCCCTGGGCAAGGAGAAAGAGGCAAGAGTTGGCGCATCTCCCCGCAGATCAGACAGATCAGTGGACCTGTAGTCACGAGACACTATGCTTCCGACGCAGCTACTACATACCCCCGGGAGAGCTCCGCAGACTGGCCTTACAACTCTGCCACGACAACCCCGCCGCTGGCCATTTTGGGTTCTTCAAAACACTGAACCTGGTCTCCCGAGAGTTTTGGTGGCCGTGCATCCAGGACGTGAAACAATATGTGTTCTCTTGCCCAGAGTGCCGCAGAGCAAAAAATCAGACGGGTAAACCTTCCGGTCTCCTAATGCCTCTACCCACACTGGAACAACCTTGGGAGGCTATTGCCATGGACTTCATCACGGACCTCCCAAGGTCCCAAGGCGCCACCACCATTCTGGTTGTGGTGGATTCCATGTCTAAGATGGGCCACTTCATCGCGTGCAAAGGCCTACCCACCGCCCAGGAGATGGCATGCCTCTACATCAAACATGTCTTCAAATTGCATGGCATAGCAAAGAGCGTGGTATCGGACAGAGGCTCCCAGTTTACCGCCCAGTTCTGGAAGGCACTCCTCCAGAATTTGGGTATCCAAGGCCACTTGTCCACAGCATTTCATCCGCAATCAGATGGTGGGACTGAAAGATTGAACGCCATCTTGGAGCAGTACCTGCATTGCTATGTGAACTACCAACAGGACAATTGGGCAGACCTCCTAGCCTTGGCAGAGTTCACATACAACGCACAACACTCATCCACCCAGATGGCTCCATTCGCAGCAAATTATGGTTTCCACCCATGATTGTTTCCCCTCACTGCCCCAGACTTGGCTGTGCTGGCCGCAAACCAGTTCCTCCAGGAATTGCAAGCCAGCCACCAAGTGCTTTGAGAACAGTTGGAAAAGGCCAAAGAGGATTACAAGTGCTTCGCCCACCATCATCGGAAGACGGGACCCCCATTAAAGATTGGTGACCTGGTATGGTTTTCTACAAAGCACCTAGCCTCTTCCCGGCCATCTCGGAAGCTAGACCACCGGTTCCTGGGACCATTTCCAATAGAAGCCATAGTCAATCCAGTAGCCTTCCGATTAACCCTTCCTCCCCACATGCGTATACACCCCGTGTTCCACAGGTCCCTACTGGTCCCTGCCTCGGCCGACAGCCCACTCAGAACCAGGAGGACACGACCTCCCCCGGTCACCATCCAAGGAGAGACGGAATATGAGGTTGCCCGCATCCTAGACTCGCACAGATGTCACAGTCACCTCCAGTATTTAATTGACTGGAAAGGCAATGGCCCAGACGAGTACTCTTTGGATAATGTGTTGGATGTCCACGCACTGTTAAAAGTACAACAGTTTCATCACTGATACCCAGGAAAATCCAGACCACAAAGCCGGGTGGAGGAAGGTCCTGCGGGGGGGATAGTGTCATGTTCACGCTGCTGCCTGCCGACATGCTGGACTCTGAGACGGAGGAGGAGCCAGTTGTCAGAAGCAGCAGGCTTGGCGCGAAAACGGCCGAAGATCCAGAAGCGCTGATTGGAGGGGACCCAGAGGGAGAGACAACCCTGCCAATCAGCGTGCGCCAAAGGAGAGCAGAGAGGCGGGAGGAGCAACGCGAGGCCCAATTGGCCCATTTCTCAATGGCACGAAACTCGGTATAAAAAGCTGGCACAACGGGCCATGGTTGCCGGAGACAACCGATCCTACCTGCTACCTACACACCTTGAAGTGAGCGACCCTCCCGCCATGCGGACCACTGAAACTGAGTCTAGATGTGCCATTGCCACTGATCCAGCCTCCGCGCCAGACCCTGACGCCACCAGGGAAAACGAACCGGGTCATCGCCTTACCTACCTTCCACTGTCGAATCTCGAGCTGCCTCTTGCTGCCGTGCTCCCCGCCCCTGGGTCCCAATAATTACTGGATGAGGCACATCGTTTGGAGCCGAGTCTGTTGCCTGCCGTTGAGACCGCAGCAGTGGTAAGCGCTTCTGTCCTGCTGACTCGCCTAGCGATCATAACCATCCCGGCTTCCCAGTCCTGTCCAGAGCCAAGCCGGTCCCTACCTCACAGCTATCTTCCGGTTCCGTCTCCTGGGTCTTACCCACAGAGGACGTGCCCAGCCCACGCCCGTGCCAAGCTGGATCCTGCCCCGATTGGGCTGCCTTCCTCAACGTCGCAGCCACACAAGCCCCAGCCAACCAGGCCTGCTCCGTGTCTGCAGCAAACCTACCTGTCACATCTGGACTGCTGCCCGAGAGTGTCCTGCCTCCGGAACCAGTGCTAGCTGAGCCTGAGTCCCCTGCGGACTGGGATGCCGGCTGCAGCTTAGGGCAAGGTACTTGCCAGCCTTGGCCGCCTGCTGTGGTCGCTATTGGGCCTGAGGATCCAACAGGACCCATTGCTCTTTCATCTGTAGAGGAAGAGGAGGATTACGTGGACTGGTCTGCCTGTTTGTCGCTGTAAATAAACTTATTTCAATAACGCTTCCGTGTTGGTCTTAGTCAGAACAAGACAGATTGTCTTTGGCCACGCTTCCCCACTGGGAAGGAAGGAAATGTCATTGTCATTTTTATTTATTTTTTTCTTCTCTTTCCTGCCTTTCGCCCCGCCGGTTCTGCAGCTAAGGAGCCATGGATAAGCAACTCTCACTGGAGAATGCACAGCTATCACAACAAGTCACACAACTCAGCCAACAAAATAACCAACTGAGTCAGCAGATCGGCCACTTGAGTGCACAATTGGTCCAGTTACAAGCGCAACAGGCTGCGGCTGTCCCGGTTGCCAGCCAGCGAACCAAATGCCCCATCCAGGTGCCGGAGAAGCTCAACGGGACTCTCGCTAAGTTTCTGGCTTTCTTTGCGCAATGCCAGCTGTACCAGAGCCTCCGCCCAGAGGAGTTTCCAATGGACCGGCACAAGGTGGGCTTCATGGTCAGTCTACTGTCAGGTCCCACTGCATAATGGGCCTCATCACTGATCATCCAACAAGATGCGCTCAACAATTTTGATGGGTTTTGCGGCCAATTCCAGACTATGTACATGGACCCAGTTAAGGCCCAGACCGCCTGTAGACATATTAAGGGGTTGCGACAGGGGGCCAGACCGGTGGCCAAATATATCAGCGAATTCAGATTGCTGGCACAAGACCTAGAATGGAATGAACCTGCCCTGCTAGACCAGTTCCAGGAAAGATTGTCCTCAGAGCTCCTGGATGAGTTGGCCCGGACCGAGTGCCCAAGAACCCTCCAGGGTCTGACACAGCTTTGTCTTCAGATCGATGGGCGAATACATCAATGGAGATTGAGGAGGCGCTTCGCACCGCCTCCACCTTTTAGTCCACATGCCCCACCCATGTGTTCCCGAGCCACAGAGGAGCCTATGCAGCTAGGGGGCACCCAACCTCGTCTCACCCCTACTGAGAAGGACCATCGCCAACGGGAAGGACTATGCCTGTATTGTGCTGGGGCCAGTCACCACACCGCAAATTGTCCCACCAAATCCACAGGCATTTCCTTGCCAGGAAATGGACTCAGCCCAGCCTAAATGGGCAGTTAGATTGGGCCGATCCGGTGGCCAGCCAGCCACATTTGCCCTGTGCAGCTCCTCCTAAACACCTCTCCATAGCCGTCACTCTCCAGGTGCCAAAAGATCCTGCACTGAAGGTCCAAGCCATGGTCGACTCGGGGGCCACCTTTAACTTCATGGACAAGGGGTTTGCCGAAGAGTGGGGGGTTCCCCGATGCGAGGTGGACCCTCCACTGGTGGTGGAAACCATCAACAGCCGAACACTTCGTTCTGGGCCTGTGACCACTGCCACCCAGCGCATGCTAATATGTGTGGGGGACCATCAGGAATGGTTAGAGTTATACTTGGTGACTACTCCCCACTGCCCCCTGGTGCTGGGATTGGTGTGGCTCCAGACATACAAGCCACAATTCACATGGACAACAGGAAGAGTCGTGTTCTCTAGTCCGTGGTGTGCTACTTACACAAGCAACACCCTCGCCACAGTGCGTCCTGGTGCCCTGGAACCACAGCTTTCCCCGCAATTCGGAGACTACACAGACATTTTTGATGAGAGGGAGGCGGACCAACTTCCTCCACATCAGCCTTACAACTGCTCTATCGACCTAATCCCCCCGGCGCGAAGTTTCCAGTGGGCCGCGTCTACTCACTCTCGGAGCTGGAGTGAGCAGCCCTCAAGGACTTCATCAACACCAACCTTAGGAGGGGATTCATCAGACCTTCCACCTCTCCAATGGCTGCCCCCATGCTGTTCATCAAGAAAAAATCGGGAGAGCTCAGAATGTGTTGTGATTACTGGAAATTGAATGAGATTACAGTCAAGAACCGGTACACCCTGTCGTTGATATCCGAGCAACTGGAACGGCTCTGCAGCGCCCACCTGTTCACAAAGTTGGACCTGATGGGGGCTTACAGCCTGGTTCATATCTGGCGAGGCGATGAGTGGAAGACCACGTCCCGCACTTGCTACAGCCACTACGAGTTTACGGTCTTGCCATTTGGACTCTCCAATGCCCCTGCGGTCTTCATGCACTTCATGAATGACATCTTCAAGGACCTCTTGGACCTGATTATCTACCTTGACGACATCCTGATCTTTTCATCCTCACCCAGTGATCACGTACAGCAGGTCTGCACCGTACTGCAATGTCTGCGGGATAACCGCAGTTGGAGTATGCCAAGTTGGAGAAGTGCCAATTTGCCTGTGAGACTGTCGAGTTTTTGGGACACTGAATCTCCGCTACCGGCATCGCTATGGAGCCAGGCAAGGTAGAGTTGCTGCAAACTTGGCAAGGCCAAGGACATTTAAAGGCTAATCGGGTATGCTAACTATTACCACAATTTTATTCCGCGCTTCGCAGAACTCACCACATCTCTATCCAACCTACTCTGAAAAAAGACGAAGTTCCATTGGGGAGAGACCAAACAGCGGGCTTTCGAGAGGCTAAAACTTGCCTTCACTACCGAACCCATCCTCAGACACCCAGATCCATCCCAGGCATTTGTTGTCAAAACAGACACATCCATTGTAGCTATTGGCGCCATCTTGCTCCAAGCCGAACCCCGGACTGGCATCTTATGCCCTTGTGCTTACCACTCCCAGAAACTCACCCCAGCCGAGAAGGCTTACACCATTTGGGACAAAGAGTTTCTGGTGATCAAGGTGGCATTCGAGGTATGGAGGCACCATTTGGAGGGGGCACGCCACCTGGTGGAGGTAAGGACCGACCACTGGAATTTAGAACATTTAAAAACTGCCAGGACCTTGAACCAGCGACAAATCTGATGGTCCTTGTTCTTCTCTTGGTTCAACTTCAAGGTGACTTACATCCCAAGAGGCCAGAATCAATGGGCAGATGCGCTTTTGTGGAAGCCCGAATACGACCGCTTAAAGTCTCAAATACCGCCCAAATCCATCATCTCTCCAGAGTGATTTGCTGCTACCACCGTACAGGGTTATCTACTCCAACAGATTCGGGAACAACAAAGAACAGACCCCTGGGCAAGGAGAAAGAGGCAAGAGTTGGCGCATCTCCCCGCAGATCAGACAGATCAGTGGACCTGTAGTCACGAGACACTATGCTTCCGACGCAGCTACTACATACCCCCGGGAGAGCTCCGCAGACTGGCCTTACAACTCTGCCACGACAACCCCGCCGCTGGCCATTTTGGGTTCTTCAAAACACTGAACCTGGTCTCCCGAGAGTTTTGGTGGCCGTGCATCCAGGACGTGAAACAATATGTGTTCTCTTGCCCAGAGTGCCGCAGAGCAAAAAATCAGACGGGTAAACCTTCCGGTCTCCTAATGCCTCTACCCACACTGGAACAACCTTGGGAGGCTATTGCCATGGACTTCATCACGGACCTCCCAAGGTCCCAAGGCGCCACCACCATTCTGGTTGTGGTGGATTCCATGTCTAAGATGGGCCACTTCATCGCGTGCAAAGGCCTACCCACCGCCCAGGAGATGGCATGCCTCTACATCAAACATGTCTTCAAATTGCATGGCATAGCAAAGAGCGTGGTATCGGACAGAGGCTCCCAGTTTACCGCCCAGTTCTGGAAGGCACTCCTCCAGAATTTGGGTATCCAAGGCCACTTGTCCACAGCATTTCATCCGCAATCAGATGGTGGGACTGAAAGATTGAACGCCATCTTGGAGCAGTACCTGCATTGCTATGTGAACTACCAACAGGACAATTGGGCAGACCTCCTAGCCTTGGCAGAGTTCACATACAACGCACAACACTCATCCACCCAGATGGCTCCATTCGCAGCAAATTATGGTTTCCACCCATGATTGTTTCCCCTCACTGCCCCAGACTTGGCTGTGCTGGCCGCAAACCAGTTCCTCCAGGAATTGCAAGCCAGCCACCAAGTGCTTTGAGAACAGTTGGAAAAGGCCAAAGAGGATTACAAGTGCTTCGCCCACCATCATCGGAAGACGGGACCCCCATTAAAGATTGGTGACCTGGTATGGTTTTCTACAAAGCACCTAGCCTCTTCCCGGCCATCTCGGAAGCTAGACCACCGGTTCCTGGGACCATTTCCAATAGAAGCCATAGTCAATCCAGTAGCCTTCCGATTAACCCTTCCTCCCCACATGCGTATACACCCCGTGTTCCACAGGTCCCTACTGGTCCCTGCCTCGGCCGACAGCCCACTCAGAACCAGGAGGACACGACCTCCCCCGGTCACCATCCAAGGAGAGACGGAATATGAGGTTGCCCGCATCCTAGACTCGCACAGATGTCACAGTCACCTCCAGTATTTAATTGACTGGAAAGGCAATGGCCCAGACGAGTACTCTTTGGATAATGTGTTGGATGTCCACGCACTGTTAAAAGTACAACAGTTTCATCACTGATACCCAGGAAAATCCAGACCACAAAGCCGGGTGGAGGAAGGTCCTGCGGGGGGGATAGTGTCATGTTCACGCTGCTGCCTGCCGACATGCTGGACTCTGAGACGGAGGAGGAGCCAGTTGTCAGAAGCAGCAGGCTTGGCGCGAAAACGGCCGAAGATCCAGAAGCGCTGATTGGAGGGGACCCAGAGGGAGAGACAACCCTGCCAATCAGCGTGCGCCAAAGGAGAGCAGAGAGGCGGGAGGAGCAACGCGAGGCCCAATTGGCCCATTTCTCAATGGCACGAAACTCGGTATAAAAAGCTGGCACAACGGGCCATGGTTGCCGGAGACAACCGATCCTACCTGCTACCTACACACCTTGAAGTGAGCGACCCTCCCGCCATGCGGACCACTGAAACTGAGTCTAGATGTGCCATTGCCACTGATCCAGCCTCCGCGCCAGACCCTGACGCCACCAGGGAAAACGAACCGGGTCATCGCCTTACCTACCTTCCACTGTCGAATCTCGAGCTGCCTCTTGCTGCCGTGCTCCCCGCCCCTGGGTCCCAATAATTACTGGATGAGGCACATCGTTTGGAGCCGAGTCTGTTGCCTGCCGTTGAGACCGCAGCAGTGGTAAGCGCTTCTGTCCTGCTGACTCGCCTAGCGATCATAACCATCCCGGCTTCCCAGTCCTGTCCAGAGCCAAGCCGGTCCCTACCTCACAGCTATCTTCCGGTTCCGTCTCCTGGGTCTTACCCACAGAGGACGTGCCCAGCCCACGCCCGTGCCAAGCTGGATCCTGCCCCGATTGGGCTGCCTTCCTCAACATCGCAGCCACACAAGCCCCAGCCAACCAGGCCTGCTCCGTGTCTGCAGCAAACCTACCTGTCACATCTGGACTGCTGCCCGAGAGTGTCCTGCCTCCGGAACCAGTGCTAGCTGAGCCTGAGTCCCCTGCGGACTGGGATGCCGGCTGCAGCTTAGGGCAAGGTACTTGCCAGCCTTGGCCGCCTGCTGTGGTCGCTATTGGGCCTGAGGATCCAACAGGACCCATTGCTCTTTCATCTGTAGAGGAAGAGGAGGATTACGTGGACTGGTCTGCCTGTTTGTCGCTGTAAATAAAGTTATTTCAATAATGCTTCCGTGTCGGTCTTAGTCGGAACAGGACAGGCCCCTAGATGGCAACAGAGAGTGAGAGGTTTTTTTAATCTCTTTGCTGCCATCTAGAGTCATCCTAATTTTGGCAGCCCAGATCTAGGAGCCCTACACATGAACCAACCTGGGCCTAAGATTACACAGACATCCTGCTGTTTGATGCATTACTATTAGCAAGATTAGCACCAGTTTCAAGTGGGATCCACAATTATAGAATTTCTTTCTCAAGAGTATTGAGAAAGGGTAGGGTGTTCCTCAAAGCTTTCTCTTTCTCTCTCAAGCTTTGTGTGTCATGTTTAGATTTTTAAAATATTCTTAATGGAGAGATTTTATATAAGTAATACTTCTTGCATTATTTCTGTAATTTCGTTGATGGAATCCTATTGTATATTTCTTCACAAGTGGCTTCTGCTGATGAAAGGGGAGGGGGGCTGGTTCTGCCTCCCCATCTGAGAATCTGCTCCAAAGTGTTTCTCACCCCTCCATAGCAGCTTTTGATAAGACAACCACTTTTCCCTTTGCCCTCCCCTTCCTATAGCAAAATAGAAATTCTACAGCAACTGGGTGTTAATGACTCCAGGAAATTGTATGGCACTTCTAGACTGAAAAGAATATCAGTGCTGTAGCATCTTACCTGACAGCGTGCACACACCTTGCACTCTTGCCTGGGTAATATCACACATGACTAGACAAAACATGCCAACAGAAAGAAGTCAGATGTGTGAACTAGGCAAAACTCCATGAAGATGGGCTGGTTCTACAAATATGTCTTAGGGATAATAGAAGCTATATAAATGTGCTTAATTTGAATACTGATCATGGAATTCAATTTTCTTTGGCAAAGAAATTTAATTTTCTTTTTCAGTGCAGAGGGTACACTGCCCTAGTTATAACAAGTCTTAAATCAACCTTTCCCAAACTGGTGTTCTTGAGAACTTTTGTACTTCAACTCCCATTTCTTTGGCCATGCTGGCTAGGAAATGTGAAAGTAAACTGCAAGACATCTTGAGGGCTTCAATTTGCAGACATAAGGATGCCTTAGATGTCCCAGTATCAACCTTTTTAAACTCTTTTCCTATGAAAAATCACCCTACTCTTAAGAAATACCCATACATCCTGTTTCCAATAGTATCAAGGCTAAGAAACCTTAGGAAAAAGCCTGTGGTCACATGGAAAGGCCAAAGCTTGTTGAAGATGGCAGCTGACTGATTTCAACAACAGCAACAACTGCAACAAAACAACAAAACCCAAAATAGGATCAAACCTACTTAATACCTGGATAGAAGACCAACAGAAAATTTAAGGTTTTAGGCTAGATTGGAAAAATCAAAAAGCATCTCAGAAGAAGGCAGTGGCAGACCTCTTCTGTATGGTTGCCAGGATGTATCTACGAAGTCACCAGGAGTTGTGTTCCACTCAAAGGGAGCTTCACCTTTTTGTAGCTTTTTATACACATTATTTTTATAATTATTATGTATTTTTATACACATTAGCTGCCTCCTGCTTACGTTACCAGTTTGGTCTAGTGGTTAAGGTGCTGGACTAGGAGTGGAGAAGGTTGAGTTATTGTCCTGTCTTAGGCACATAAGTCAGCACATCAACTGTGGTCTGGTATATTTAGGATTCCCTTACAAACTTTGCTCAGACTGAAGAAGCTTCTTGGATAAGGAGCGAAACGTTTCCACTGAGAAAATAGAAATCCAGTTGACATGATTCAAGCTACAGACAATTCCACCTGGATGACTGAGAACCTTCATAGACATGTGGTCTGTTAATTTTCTCTCAGCCTTAGGAAGAAGGCAATGGCAAGCCACTTCTGAAATATTGCCAAGAAAACCACATGGACTGACTCAACAGCACACATGGACACACACACACACACAAAGTTACCAGTTCACAGCCTATGCCCCAGGGCTACATGTAGCTCCCCAAAACTGGCTGTTCAAACATACTTTTTAATGTGATAGAACAAGAAAGGTATTCAAAAAATAGCAGTAATCATATTAAATGTGTTGAATTAAGTAAATTTTGTTTTGTCCTGGCTCCATCCATTTCTGTATCCCAGCTGCGTTTGGGGATACAGTCATTCACATCCCACTCAAAGGCCATTGGTTGAAAAATATCAAGCACTCGTTAAAAAAATCATTCCATTCAGTGACTGTTTTTCCAGTTTCCTCACTTGATACCAAATAGCCATATTTTCGATTTATTTGGAGTGGGCAGGCAGAAAAGAGATGGCTTTGATGTGACAGTCCTTCATAACAGCAATAATAGGGCTAAGAAGAAAATGGCTGTTCACACGTTCAAAATGTAATGTTTCTCTTTAAAATGTGTTCAAAGGCAGCCCTTCAAACTTTGCTGAATTCTGCCCCTCTCTGGGCATAAATATCCTCACTTCAAAGATCAAATTCAGATTTCTTTACTGAGGTCAGTGCTTCAACCCATTCACCCACCTTTAAACTGATTGCACTAGTTTTGAAAGTGTGAAGGAAGCCCCACTTTCTGCACAGATCTGATTCATCCTGTTCCACTATGAGACTGGCTTTAGCAAGGCCTTCTGGAAGTTAAAAGAGCCTTCCCTTCATAAGCTGGTATTTCTTATGTAAGGGGCAAAAAATCAAAGCAGGGCAGAGGTTATCCTAAGAAATAAGTTTTTTGAACATGGAAACCCTTTGATCTCCAGAAGTATTTTGTACAGGTTAGGTTCATGTTGCTAGAGACCTGGAGAAAGTCTGGCCGAGGAGTCATATGATAGAGCAGTGTTTCTCAACGTTGGCAACTTTAAGATGTGTGGACTTCAACTCCCCAGCACGCTGGCTGAGGAATCCTGGGAGTTGAAGTCCACACATCTTAAAGTTGCCAACGTTGAGAAACACTGTGCTACAGCATTTACAGTAACTGACAGACTTCACACTGAAGACTTTTAGCTAGGAAGAGTCCTCCACCTGCTACCTCAAGATTACTGGCCCCATTATCAAATTACTCAGACCTATGAAATGTTCATTGCCAAATTAAAATAATCACATTCAATGAAAATCCACTCACCAAAGAGTGGGACTTTTGGGGAAGAAATGGATTGAAGATGGCTCCGCAAAAAGCAGAGCTGATGATCACGGCGGAATGAAGGGCCAGCGAGTAGACTGGCTCTTCGATAATTCCTCTCCAGACAGGGAGAAGACTTGAGATCGCCCACTGGAGACTGCAAGACAGTGGTCTCTGGCGGGTTTAGAGCTCTGGGAGACGAGGGAATAGCCATCTTGCTCAAACCGCAGTTGGTGCCTTTGAAAGGACACTAAGTTTGCATATTTCCTTTTCTAATCACTTTCGGAAATTGCTTGTTAATGGCTTTTCAGCTATTAGGAACCTTTGCATCAACAAGTTTTACAGCACTGAGTGAGTTTCCTTCAATACTTAGCAAAAGAAGTTTTAACTACAAGTTTAAGAACTTTTAAAAAACCTTTATTTTGGAATAAACAGCAAAAGGGCAATTAAAACTTTGATTTTACAAAGTTACAAATGGACTAAGCGTCCAGGTAAATTTGAAATAAGATTTTGGAATTAATTATAAAGAATCCTTCCCATGGGAAAATGCTTTTGTTTTGAATTTAAAAAATATAAGGCTTTAAACATTGTACACTAGAGGGAACTAAAGATTATAATTAAAGGAGAAGAACACTCAAACTCAACTTACAATTACAGAATGAGGCAAAATATTTTAACATTGGACATATTGAAGGATATTTTTGAATAATGGACCTAGAAGTTAATTTTAAGAGTGTCTGGCTCTATAGCTAGACTGTGTTTAAAAGATGTTATGGAAGAGGAACAAGTTCTACCTGACAAGATTGAGTCTGATTTGAAACTGGATTTAAAAATGATAGGCTACAAGAATGACACTGAAAAAGATGTTATACTGGACATAGAAAAAAACCTGGCTGATGTCTTAATAATTAAAAGGGACATACAAATAATAAACCAAGAGAGTGACCTGGATAATTTTCCTATATTGGATTTACAAAAGAGGCTTGTTAAAAATTTTGTGAGAAGGGACAAAGAAAAAATGAAATCAAGGTCAATGACATTATTTGAAGGGACTAAAGATCAAGATTGTTTAGAAGTAAAAAGAAGGAATATAAAGTTGGTTTATTCAATCAAGGTTAAAATAGATATGTTGTTATTTCTGGTAACCCTTAATGGACTTTTGCTGACACCAGGATTGAAATGACGATGCTTTATGGAATTGTTTATAGATAAGAGATGGGATATGGGAAGAAGAGACTTCTGTACCCCTACCTTCATTGGTGTTGCATATATTTTTATGATCTTAACAGAATATGAAGGCTAGTTTTAAAAACCAAGCCTAAAAGTTTTTTTTCTGTGGGCTCCAGGAGAGCACATGTTAGCTCCCCCCTCAGGAATGTTAATTGCTGGTGCCTCAAAGTCTATTTGTTTAGCCATTCAGAGATTTACCTGATGGTTCTTCCCAAATAAAGTGATAAGTTGCCTAGGTGAATGGTCACATGTCAAGCCCTGTCCAATCAGGTACTGCCAAGTAGTGGTAAAAGCTTTAAATTGTAAATCTGCCTTTTGTCTTTGTTACCTTGCTGTTATCTCTCTGTTTTGTCTTCTCTGCAATGTGAGTACGGGTCTATGTTAATCAAGCCATGTGCTTTTCTTCGGCTGAAGAAAGCAAGCTAAGTTACTGTTCTTTGTTTTTTTTAAAAAAGCAACGTTTTTTTACTGCAAGCTTTCAGTTCACTTGTCTCTTAATATTTCTATAACTCTGATATCACAAATTTTTATAAACTACAAAAGGTTCTGTGCCCAGCAAATGCTTTCTGGATCAGAGATAAAACTTATGGAAATATGTCTATGAAGGTTCTCAGTCACCCAGGTGGAATTGTCGGTAGCTTGAATCATGTCAACTGGATTTCTATTTTCTCAGTGGAAACGTTTCGCTCCTTATCCAAGAAGAATATGGAAATATGGAAAGAGGAGAGCTGAACTGTTTTGTTTGCATTTGAAGAGGCTTTTTGTGTTTTGAAACTTGCTGGAAGTTACAAGCAGTTTCAGTTGTAGGAGGAGTCAAGCCTCATGATTTCAAGCCTCGTGGATTATCCCAACAGGGGAGGAAGAAGCAATGGTGGTTGCAGCAGCTTCAAGTTATCAAGGTATGCCCCTGGAAAAGCTTTCTAATACTAATTATTTGAACTGGTCTTTGAAAATGGAGAGTTTTTTGAGGAGAGAAAATTTGTGGTCTGCTATATCTGACCAAATTCCTCAAAATCCAGATCAAGCCTGGCTGAGAAAGGATGAGAAATGTAAAGCTTCCATTATCTTAGCTGTGCAAGATGACCAGCTTATACATGTGAGAGATCTGGAAACTTCCAAAGAATTATGGGACTTTCTGCATAATTTATATGTGAAAACCTCTCCTGGCAGCAATGTTATTTTAACCAAAAAGCTGTACAAAGCCTATTTGCCAGAGCATGGAAATTTGCCAGAGCATCTTCATAAACTGCAGAACTATTTTGTGGAGCTTCAAGAGCGTGGGATGGAATTTACTCCTCTTATGAAAGCCTACATTATGCTGTCTTCACTGAATGAGTCCTGGGACACTTTAATTTGCTCCATGGAGGGAATCCCTGAAGCTGATCTAACCCCATCGTTTGTGTCTGCTCGTCTTCTTCCTGAGTGGGAGAAAAGGCAGGAAAAAGCTGTCTCCATTTCTTCATTAAAGTCTTCTCGTGGCCAGCAGAGGGAGCGGAAGAGCTCTGAATTTCATGCTGCTGCATTTTCAAGCAAGCGTTGCTTTCAATGTGGTTCTCCTGCACATCTTCGAAAAGATTGTGACCAGTTGCTTAAAAGTAAGATTTCTCAGAAGAAAGAAGCAACATCTAGAAAGAAGATTCTACATGCACAGGTTGTTGAGAGCTGTGATAATAAAGAACTGTGGATTTTAGATAGCGGCGCAAATGCACATATCTGTAATAATAAAGATTCTTTTGTGTCTCTGTCTAAAACTAACAAACAAAGGGTTTCCTTAGCTGATGGATCTGTATCTAAGATCATGGGTGAAGGTGATATTAATCTTCCATGTTTGGGGGAAACTGTTCAAAATGTTTTATTTGTGCCTAATTTTCAAAGTAATCTCTTGTCTGTGGGACAGTTAGTAGCATCTGGTTATGTTATAACTTTTAAGAAAGAGGGCTGTGAAATTAGAAAGGATGGTAAAGTGGTTGCAAAATGTTTGCAGAAATATTCTCTTTACATTGTACAGAAAGCTGAGAAGCAAACAGCAAAAGCTGTGTTTGGGAATACTCCCATACACGATCAGTGTATCCATTTATTACATAGAAGGTTTGCTCATGCTAATTTTAAGTACATATCTCAAATACCTAGTTTTTCTGCTGATTTAAAATTGAAGCCTTGTGATAAGTATTTGGATTGTGCAGTTTGCAAGGAGAATAAAACCACAAGGGCTCCTGTGAAGAAGTTTGCTGATAGGTCCACTTCTAGGCCTCTAGAGATTATTCATTCTGATGTAATAGGCCCCTTTTCTGCTAGTCTTGGAGGAGCAAGGTACATTTTGACCTTTATAGATGATTTTTCAAGGTACACATTCATTTATTTGTTGAAACACAAAGATGAGGTCTTTGACAAGTTTAAAGGTTTTGTAACTTGGGCAAATGGAAAATTCCCAAGGCCAGTGTCTTCCTTGCAGTCAGATAGAGCTGGAGAGTATCTATCCTCAAAGTTTAAAAGCTTTTTGTCAGAAAAAGGGATAGAACACATTTTAGCTAATCCTTACACGCCAGAACAGAATTCTGTGGCAGAAAGGAAAGGGCGAACACTGCAAGAAGCCATGATGTGTTTGCTGAAGGATGCCAGTTTACCTTTTAGGTTTTGGGGTGAGGCTGTTTCTACAGCGTGTTATGTTCAGAACAGGCTGTTTAACAGTGCAATTCAGGATGTGCCATTTCATTTGTTCTATGGTGTGAAGCCTAAGGTAAATCATCTCAGAGTTTTTGGGAGCACAGCTTGGGTGCACATTCCAAAACAGCCGAGGCGCAAGGGGGCTTCCAGAACAAAGAAAGCAATCTTTGTTGGGTATGAACAGAGTCAGAGGAGCTACAGGTTCATACTGGATAATCAATTGATAATTAGTAAAAGTGCTTCTTTTGCTGAGCAGAATTGGGATAAAATAAACTCTAGTTCTTCAGTTGATTTATTCATGAGGGAACAGCAAAGTTTTGCTGATGGTGATCTGCGGGATTCACCTAGTGAAGTCACTGAGCAGGAAGTTGAATTGCCTGAAAAGTCAGAGGTTTCTGAGGTAAATGGTGGGAATCAGAATGTAAGTCCTGTCCTACCTCACAGGTCTGAAAGGATTAATAAGGGGGTTCCACCTGATCGTTATCAAGTAGATGTTGTGAAGGTGTTTCACATTCACACAGAGCCTGAGTCTTTAGAGCAAATCAATGAGATGCCACCTGAAATAGCTAAGTGCTGGCATGAAGCCATGCAGCAGGAATTGGATTCCTTAAAGGAAAATGAGACTTGGAAATTGGTGAGTCTGCCTCCCAATCAGAAGTGTTTGGGTTGTAGGTGGGTGTTTAAACTGAAAAAAGATTCTGATGGTAAAATTCAAAAGTACAAAGCAAGGTTGGTAGCAAAAGGTTTTACTCAAAGAAAAAATGTGGATTATGAGAAAACTTTTGCACCAGTGACCAAAGCTGAATCTATCAGGTTGCTTTTAAAGGTTGCTGCCATTAAGAAAATGTCTGTTTATCACTATGATATTCAAACTGCTTTTCTGTATGGTGATTTGGAGGAAAAATTGTTTATGCAACAACCTCCTGGTTATGAAAAAGAAAAACATCTTGTGTGTGAATTGCAAAAGTCCATCTATGGATTGAAACAGGCAGCGCGTTGTTGGAATATTAAGTTGGATAAAACTTTGCAAAATTTTGGGTTTCAGAAGGGAATTGCTGATCCATGTGTGTATGTAAAAAATGATAAGCAAGGTGTAATGTACTTATGCTTGTATGTTGATGATTTGTTGCTGCTCACATCATCAGATGAACAAAAGCGTGATTTTGAGGTTTGTATGAAAAACAATTTCACATTGAAATGTCTTGGAGCAGTTAACAATTACTTAGGATTAGAAATTCAGAGGGAAAAAGATGGCAGTTTTCTCATAAGTCAGAGTAGTAAAATTAAGAAACTGCTGGAGGATTTTAAAATGCAAGATTGTAAGTCTGTCTCCTCCCCCATGCTTCCCGAGTTTCTAAAAGAGGAGGGGGAAAAGGGGGGTGGTGAGTTATCTGAAGGAGATAGTTTCAGATCAGCCATTGGTAGTCTTCTTTACATTGCAAACAATAGCCGGCCGGACATTTCAAATAGTGTGTCCATTTTGAGCAGATATGTGGAACATCCTACATCTGTTGCAAAGTCTGGGTTAAAAAGGCTTTTTCATTATTTACAGGGCACCAAAGATTATTGTTTAAGATTGTCTGCTACAGACACAGAGGAAAAGTTAGAATGCTGGTGTGATTCAGATTGGGCTGGGGATCTCAGTGATAGGAAGTCTACTTCTGGGAGTGTATTTCAATTTGCAAAGTCAACTATTGCATGGTACTCCAGGAAACAAACAGTAGTAGCTATCAGCACAGCTGAAGCCGAGTTTTATGCTTTAGCACAACTCTGCAATGAGGTAATCTGGTTTACACAATTGTTGCAAGACATTGGAGTCATTTTAAGCCAGCCTGTAACAATTCATGAAGACAACCAGGCCTGTATACATTTGGCATTATCAGAAGGTACCAGAAATCGCACAAAGCACATTGATGTTCATTTTCATCTTGTTAAAGATTTTCTAGCCAAGAAAAAGGTTATTTTAAAATACTGTGATACTAAATTAATGTTGTTGTTGTTTATTCGTTCAGTCATTTCCGACTCTTCGTGACTTCATGGACCAGCCCACACCAGAGCTTTCTGTCGGCCGTCACCATCCCCAGCTCCCCAATGGTTGAGTCCGTCACCTCCAGAATACCATCCATCCATCTTGCCCTTGGTCGGCCCCTCTTCCTTTTGCCTTCCACTTTTCCTAGCATCAGCTTCTTCTCCAGGGTATCCTGTCTTCTCATTATGTGGCCAAAGTACTTCAGTTTTGCCTTTAATATCATTCCCTCAAGTGAGCAGTCTGGCTTGATTTCCTGGAGTATGGACTGGTTTGATCTTCTTGCAGTCCAAGGCACTCTCAGAATTTTCCTCCAACACCACAGTTCAAAAGCATCTATCTTCCTTCGCTCAGCCTTCCTTATGGTCCAGCTCTCGCAGCCATAGGTTACTACAGGATATACCATTGCTTTAACTATGCGGACCTTTGTTGTCAGTGTGATGTCTCTGCTCTTAACTATTTTATTGAGATTTGTCATTGCTCTCCTCCCAAGAAGTAGACGTCTTCTGATTTCCTGGCTGCAGTCAGCGTCTGCAGTAATCTTTGCGCCTAGAAATACAAAGTCTGTCACTGCCTCCACTTTTTCTCCCTCTATTTGCCAGTCATCAATCAAGCTCGTTGCCATAATCTTGGTTTTTTTGAGGTTTAACTGCAACCCAGCTTTTGCACTTTCTTCTTTCACCTTCGTCATAAGGCTCCTCAACTCCTCCTCGCTTTCAGCCATCAAAGTGGTATCATCTGCATATCTGAGATTGTTAATGTTTCTTCCAGCGATTTTAACTCCAGCCTTGGATTCCTCAAGCCCAGCATGTCGCATGATGTGTTCTGCGTACAGGTTGAATAGGTAGGGTGAGAGTATACAACCCTGCCGTACTCCTTTCCCAATCTTAAACCAGTCCGTTGTTCCGTGCTCTGTTCTTACCGTTGCTACTTGGTCGTTATACAGATTCCTTAGGAGGCAGACAAGATGACTTGGTATCCCCATACCACCAAGAACTTGCCACAATTTGTTATGATCCACACAGTCAAAGGCTTTAGAATAGTCAATAAAACAGAAATAGATGTTTTTCTGAAATTCCCTGGCTTTCTCCATTATCCAGCGGATATTGGCAATTTGGTCTCTAGTTCCTCTGCCTTTTCTAAACCCAGCTTGTACATCTGGCAATTCTCGCTCCATGAATTGCTGGAGTCTACCTTGCAAGATCTTGAGCATTACCTTACTGGCATGTGAAATAAGTGCCACTGTTCGATAGTTTGAACATTCTTTAGTGCTTCCCTTTTTTGGTATGGGGATATAAGTTGATTTTTTCCAATCTGATGGCCATTCTTGTGTTTTCCAAATTTGCTGGCATATGGCATGCATCACCTTGACAGCATCATCTTGCAAGATTTTAAACAGTTCAGCTGGGATACCATCGTCTCCTGCTGCCTTGTTATTAGCAATGCTTCTTAAGGCCCATTCAACCTCACTCTTCAGGATGTCTGGCTCTAACTCACTGACCACACCGTCAAAGCTATCTCCAATATTATTATCCTTCCTATACAGATCTTCCGTATATTCTTGCCACCTTTTCTTGATCTCTTCTGCTTCTGTTAGGTCCTTACCATCTTTGTTTTTGATCATACCCATTTTTGCCTGGAATTTACCTCCGATGTTTCTAATTTTCTGGAAGAGGTCTCTTGTCCTTCCTATTCTATTGTCTTCTTCCACTTCCGCACATTGCTTGTTTAAAAATAATTCCTTATCTCTTCTGGCTAACCTCTGGAATTTTGCATTTAATTGGGCATATCTCCCCCTATCACTGTTGCCTTTTGCTTTCCTTCTTTCTTGGGCTACTTCCAGTGTTTCAGCAGACAGCCATCTTGCCTTCTTGGTTTTCTTTTTCTTTGGGACGTTTTTTGTTGCCGCCTCCTGAACAATGTTGCGAACTTCTGTCCATAGTTCTTCCGGGACCCTATCTACTAAATCTAGTCCCTTAAATCTATTCTTCACCTCCACTGCATATTCCTTAGGAATATTAGTGAGCTCATATCTAACTGATCTGTGGGTCTTCCCTATTCTCTTTAGTCTGATTCTAAATTTTGCAATAAGAAGTTCGTGATCTGAACTACAGTCAGCTCCAGGTCTTGTTTTTACCGACTGTATAGATGTCCGCCACCTTTGGCTGCAAAGGATGTAGTCAATCTGATTTCGGTGTCGACCATCTGGTGAAGTCCATGTATAAAGTCGTCTTTTAGGTTGTTGGAAGAGAGTGTTTGTTATGCACAGTGAGTTGTCTTGGCAAAATTCTATCAGCCTATGTCCTGCTTCATTTTGTTCTCCCAGACCATGCTTGCCTGTAATTCCAGGTGTCGTCTGACTACCCACCTTAGCATTCCAGTCTCCTGTAATGAAAATAACATCTCTTTTTGGTGTATTATCTAGTAGGTGCTGCAGATCCTCATAGAACTGATCTACTTCTGCTTCTTCAGCATCTGTGGTTGGGGCATATATTTGGATCACTGTGATGTTAAATGGCTTACCCTGAATTCGAATTGAGATCATTCTATCGTTTTTTGGATTGTATCCAAGCACTGCTTTAGCCACTTTATTATTAATTATGAAGGCTACTCCATTTCTTCTGTGGTCCTCTTGTCCACAGTAGTAGATCTGGTGGTCATCTGATGTGAAGTGGCCCATCCCAGTCCATTTCAGTTCACTGACACCTAAAATGTCTATATTTAATCTCGACATCTCACCAATAACCACATCCAATTTGCCCTGGCTCATAGATCTTACATTCCAGGTTCCTATGGTGTGTTGATCTTTAGAACATCGGATTCGTCGTTCACCACCAGCACCGTTGGCCGCTAGCCTTCCTTTCGGCTTTGAGCTAGCTGCGTCATCACATCTGGGGCTAGTTGAACTTATCCTCTGTTCCTCCCCAGTAGCATTTTGACCATCTTCCGACCTGGGAGTCCCATCTTCCGATGGTATACCGACATATCTCTGGTTGTACTGATCCATTTAGTTTTCACGGCAAGAATACTGGGGTGGGTTGCCATTACCTTCCCCAGGGATCGTATTTAGTCTGACCTCTCTGCCACGACCTTCCCGTCTTGGGTGTCCCTTCACGGTTTAGCTCATGGTTTCATTGAGGTGCTCAAGCTCCAGCACCACGACAAGGTAACGATCTCCTTTGCTGGAGAAATTAATGTTAGCTAATATTTTTACCAAGCTTCTACCTAGCATTAGGCACAGTGAGTTGGTTACAAAATTGGGTTTGTTTCCATATTCTTTCTAGTCATAAAAAAGGGGAGTGTTGCATATATTTTCATGATCTTAAAAGAATATGAAGGCTAGTTTTAAAAACCAAGCCTAAAAGTTTTTTTTTTCTGTGGGCTCCAGGAGAGCACATGTTAGCTCCCCCCTCAGGAATGTTAATTGCTGGTGCCTCAAAGTCTATTTGTTTAGCCATTCAGAGATATACCTGATGGTTCTTCCCAAATAAAGTGATAAGTTGCCTAGGTGAATGGTCACATGTCAAGCCCTGTCCAATCAGGTACTGCCAAGTAGTGGTAAAAGCTTTAAATTGTAAATCTGCCTTTTGTCTTTGTTACCTTGCTGTTATCTCTCTGTTTTGTCTTCTCTGCAATGTGAGTACGGGGCTATGTTAATCAAGCCATGTGCTTTTCTTCGGCTGAAGAAAGCAAGCTAAGTTACTGTTCTTTGTTTTTAAAATAAAAAGCAACGTTTTTTTACTGCAAGCTTTCAGTTCGCTTGTCTCTTAATATTTCTATAACTCTGATCTCACAAATTTTTATAAACTACAAAAATTGGCATCATCTGATCCTGTTCCAACATGTCTACATATCCTTCTTAAAACTGGACTCCATACTTTAGAACAAGGATCAGCAACCTATGGCCCGCATCTGAAATCATCCAGCCCGTAGTCCCAAAAACAAATATCATATCTTCCCGGCCAGCAGTAGTCCTAAAAAATAATTCAAGTTTGTAATTCTATCTCAGACCTGATGTAGAGCCACACTATTTAGATGCACTGTAATAATTTGGACCATGTTACAAGCCCATATATAAATGTACATGTGTTTATAAGTAAATAAATATCTAAAATAGAAATAAAAAACCATTTAGAATTTTTATTTTAGAAGATGTGTGGAATAGTGTTGCTTCCATACAGTTTTTAATTATTGGTTTAGATCACTTATAGCTCCTGTTTTCTGTCTGTGCTACAACGGCTGACAGCACCACGGCTTGTGTTGCATCAGCCATGTTTGGTGTGGGAAGAACATACATAGAGGCATATCTGTCACTCTTTGACTTGCCATTTCCTTGTCACCTGTATTTAAGACCCAAATTTCATGCAGAGGGTCTATCTCTACTAGAGTTCTACAGGAAATATCGTCTTGAATCTGAGAAATATACCAACCTGGTATAGATCACATTTAAAAAATGGCATTGATGCTCAGTAGTACTGAGGAAGTCTTCTCACAAATGAAATACATGCGTGTTAAGAACCCAACAGACTGATGGCCATTTCGATGATGTCCTGCATCTGGCCTCATCCAGCCTGTTGCCTAATGTTGAGAGACTTTCAAGCAATAAATAGCATCAAGTTTCACATATTGTGTCCTTAAGACATAATATTAAGTAAAGGTAAAGGTTTCCCCGCACAGTCGTGTCCGACTCTAGGGGCCAGTGCTCATCTCCGTTTGTTAGCCGAAGAGCCAGCGTTGTCCGAAGACGCTTCCACGATCATGTGGCCAGCATGACGCACGCGGAACGCTGTTACCTTCCCACTGATGTGGTACCTATTTATCTCCTTGCATTTGCATGCTTTTGAATTGCTAGGTTGGCAAGAGCAGGGGCAAGTGCGGGAGCTCACTCCGTCACACGGTGCTCTGGTCTCGAACCTCCGAACTTGCGACCTTCCAATCGACAAGCCTGGCGTCTTAACTGCTGAGCCATTGCGCCCCCTATAAGACATAATATTACTTAACTAAAATAAACATTATTCATAGTGTATTGTTTTATTATTACTTTCATTTATTAGCTATAGAGATGAATGTGGCCTGCCATCCACTCACAGGCACAGCCTCTGGCCCCTATGTGGAAGAAGGTTGCCAACCCCTGCCCTAGAACAAAGTGGAAGCATTACTTTTCATCACATAGAAACTAGAGCTACAGTATATAGTGCTTCAAGACAAAAGGTGCTTTGGAACAGGCAGGAGCGCTCATGTATCATCGATCTTCAACCCCATAATACCAAATGCATCTTTTGCCAGAATCATGTAGCTGCTGTACAACAAAGTGCTACACACACTGTAATTCTGTTAAGATGATGATGACCACAATGATGATGATGATCTCATATTGATAATTCATGAGCCTTCAGATCCTTTTCACACTGAGTCAGGCATCATCCCTACCTTGATTTTGCATCTGATTTCTCCCTTTATAGTACATTCAGATCTTCTATTTTTCTGTTGAAATTCCTTTGTTTTGAGCAGTGCAGTTTATCTTTTATCAGACTGATTTTGAATTTTACCCATCTTCTGAGTTATCAGCTATGCCCCCATGTTTAAGTCATTTGTAAATTTAATAAGTTTCCTCCCCGAAAGGGTCACTAATATCAAGACCACAGACAAGCCCTGGCATCTTCCCCACCCACTGAAAGCTTCTCTTCAGTTTGATGATGAACCATTGATGAACATATCTCGAATGCACTTTTCTATCCAGCTGCTGCATATTCACTTGACAGTATTATCATCTATCCCTCATTCAGCCAATTTACTCATTGTGGAGAGCTTTGTCAAAACTGTACTGAAATCAAAGTAAGTTATACTCCAAACATTTTCACAAATCATTATGCTAGGAACCCAACAGCAGCAAAAAGACAAAATTAGTCCAAAGGTTTATTCTTAATAAATCTATGTTGGCTTCTACACTTGTATGAAGATCACAGCCGACTCTTTATAACTCATTCTATTATCATCCCTGGTATTAATGGGAGATTCTATTTCAGATGCAGAATGATAGCCCCTCAGCTTGCCTGATACCTGCAAATCTCAATACAGGTAGTCCTTGTTTAGTGACTGACTCGTTTAGCAACCACTCAGTTACGACGCTGATGAAAAAGTAACTTTGCGATCAGTCCTTTATGAACTTTCGCAAGACTGTAAAGCAAAGCAAAGCTGAAGTAAAATCGTGATGTTTCATTTAGTGACCACTTCGATTAATGAGCTAGTTACCAGTCCCAATCGTGGTCGCTAAACAAGGACTACCTGCATCATGTTCGCTAGCTTTTTTTTAACATGGGAAAATTAAGTATTTAAGAAATGGTTTTGTCTACCCTCATAATCATCTACATTGTCTTCATTCCCAAATTACTAGCAAGTTGCCTTTTCCCATCCCAACCTCTTTTTTGCTCCCCCTTTATCACTGAGGTCTGGCTCATATTCTTACCATCTTGCTTCTGGCATTGACTCTTATGAAGAGCTGACAGCAGCTGTTTTGATGAGTTGGCTTGCCTAACGACTGTACATCTTTGGGAGGCCAAATGCTTGCTATTTGGATGTGCCAGGCACCATGTTGGCTAGCTGGCTGAAGGATGTGTCCCTTATAAGCTAGCAATGTTGTCCAATGTACTTTACCTGTCCCAATCATTAGATAGAAAAACCTTGCCTTCTGCTTCATTGGAAATATTTGGTATCAGACTAGTTCAATGAGAGGTAAAACATGATATGGGAGAGTCTCTGCATACCGCTTTTAACCTCCAGACCAGAGACCAAGTCTTTGCCATCCCTCCCTAATCTTTTAGCATTCTGTTTTGCAAGACTTGCGTTATCATAAATATTGCACACACCAGCATTTGCTCTGAAACAGCCAGTTGCTTTGTAGATGCCAGAAGCATTTTGTTGAGTGGCCAGTTAAGATAAGTACTAAATCTCTATGCAGCTTTCTCATTTAAAGAAACACCTTCAGCTGTGTTTTGACATAGGTATTGAATCTGGAATTAGTGACCTCACTCATGCCATAATAATATGGCCTCAATTGCTTATTTCAGTTGAATGATACACGTAACACCCAACAGAGTCCATGCTGTTTCTGCGGACACGGTATGCATTTTTGAATCCTGCTCCATCTGATTCTTCTGAGCTAATGTTTCTTGTTCAAATGTCATAATTTTCACACAAAAAAGAAGAACTTGATCTGTAGAAGCACTGCACCTTAACCAGATAATGCTAAAGGGAAAACCATTGTGAGGCAATACATCCACCATTGGATCATATATGACATTTATAAATGTTCAGATGATGGCTGCATGCCACATCACTGAGCATTGTGTGGAACTGAAGTGAACAAACTTCACTGCCACGTTCACCTTCATGGGGCACTTGGGAAATGCATATACAAATATAGAAATGGCTTTCTTTGTACAATTCCACAAGTATTTTTGTATTTTAATAACAAGGATAAGGTGTAAAATCATGACTTGACAACTGAGAAGTACTGAATTACTAATGTGGCATGCCATAAAAGAGTCGGTGACAAAAGCGTCATTAGTACTTCATGGTTAAATGTAGAGATCCAGGTAAATAATACCTACATATTTCAAAACTTCTACATAAAGGAAGTCAAACCTGTGAAGTGAGTTCATCAGCAAGGGTTTGGGGGCTGTCCCAAAGTTTCCAAGATAATCCTACAGGATACCTGTCAGAATAGGGTCACTTCAGAGTTTCAGGAACTAACAGTAAGGTGTGCAGACTAAGAAAACAACTTTTTTTTTTGACACAGCCTCAGTATACAGGGTGAACTCTAGCTAGATTTTATACTGTGACCTAAAATGCTTGTGTAGCCATGAGCCAATGAATATTCCGAAGTTGTCCAACCACACCAACTATTTCTCACTTGACTTTCAACATTTCTTGTGTTTGCAATATATTTGCTCTAGATTTTCTGATGGAATTACTCTCTTAATCAAAAGTTACTTTCAAACCTCTAGTCTTGGAGAATATTTTTCATTTAACCTTTATTTTATGCTCTCTTTAATCATCTCCTGCACCTGCAAACTAGATTGGTTTTAATGATAAACAGATCTGCAGACTCCTCAAATCGGAGAACGCAACTCAGGGGGGCAGGTGGGGGCAGAAACATATGGCAATGTAGAAAATGTTCCTGCAGCCCAAAAAGATACAATATGGGATAAAATAAACCAACAATGTAAAATATTCGGAAAAAGTGATCCTTGCTAAAGCGAAGAAACAGCAAATGTTGGTGGGTCATTCTCTATGAGTGTGAACCTGCTGTACTTCTAATAAATTACAGAAAATATGCACAAATATTCATCACATGCAAACAGTATTTTAACACTAAATTATGAGTCATGTAGTATGTGTTTATGCTGTTCTTTGGCAGGTATATTCCAAAACTAACCTATGGAATTTCCCATTCACTAACAAGAGTTCTTCTGAACTCTTAGTAAATCTCACTGTTGTTGGCCATCTGATATTTTTAAATTCTCAGTAAACTTTGCAAAGGACTCTTTTAAAGAGTCTACTTTGTTGGTGTTTTTTTTTACTTTAGTCAATAGGCCAAAAATTGAGAAAACTGTTTGAATAGTCACTAAAGCATGTCTCACTATGAAGTCTGCTGCATTGCCATCTTTTAAAAGTTAGAGATTTAGGTCTTGGCCTCACCCAGAGGAAGCCATGCTTCCATTTCCCATACATTTAAAAATACATACTATTATGTCAAAGACTAACGGCATACTGAGCATGTAGAAAAGTTCTCCTAACAAGCCCTATTGTTTAAGAAAGGAACTTCCAACTTTAAAGGCAGAATCTTTTCAATTAACATGGGCAGATCATCAACCAGGATAAATGACGATCTCCCTAGTTCCAACTTGATCATTTCTTTAAATTGTTTGATTCACCAGTGATAGAAGCAGGCCAGCAAAGTGTTTCTTTGCGATGCACCCCACTTTAAGCTATTCTAATTATCTGCATAGCAAATGAAATACTCGGGGTCTGCAAACGTGTCTCAATCTTTGTTTCTGCCCTCAGCCTTCAAAGACAGAAAAACAAGAGAGGCAGATGGGTTAGAGGTGGACTCTTGCAACCATCACATTCCTTGCCTGTGTCGATGAAGGTTCTCAGTCATCCAGGTGGAATTGTCTGTAGCTTGAATCATGTCAACTGGATTTCTATTTTCTCAGTGGAAACGTTTCGCTCCTTATCCAAGAAGCTTCTTCAGTCTGAGCAAAGTTTGTAAGGGAATCCTTAAATATGTTTCTAGGGTGGCTGTGTGACCTTGCACCTGGGGCTAGGTCATGGTTATTTTGAGATGTTTATTTCTAAGTCCCTTTATCATCCAAAGGAGGATCGTTAAGATTACCCTGCTGCTGTTGAGCTTGCGAAATGGTCTTAATCTTCCTAGGCACAGAAGACAAAGCAGGAAGGAAAATATGGGAAAGATTGTGCCTGAGGCCCCCACCTCTATTCAAAGAAGGATTTCCCAAGTTGGCATAAATGGATTCCTTGACCCCTCTTTCAAACCACTTATCTTCCCTGTCTAAAATGTGAACATTAATGTCCTCAAATGAGTGTCCTTTTTCCTTTAGATGAAGGTAAACTGCTGACTCTGGTCCTGTGGTGTTGCTCCTCCTGTGTTGGGCCATCCTCCTGTACAAATGTTGTTTGGTTTCTCCAATGTAGAGCTCAGAGCACTCCTCACTGCACTGGATTGCATAAACTACATTGCTTTTCTTGTGTTTTGGAGTTTGATCTTTGGGGTGTACAAGCCTCTGTCTCAGTGTGTTGGTGAGTTTGAAATATACAGGTATGTGGTGTTTGCCAAATATCCTTTTTATCTTTTCAGACACGCTAGCCATGTAAGGAATGACCAGGTTCTTCCGTTTACTCCGAGTCTCAGTCCTGTCTGTCGCTGTTTTAGGTCTGGTAGACTTAGATTTAGTGAAGGCCCAATTTGGATATCCACAGGCCTTCAGAGCTGTTCTCAGGTGCTGATTTTCATTCTTTTTGGAATCCATAGAGGTGGGGATGGTTTCTGCTCTCTGTGACAATTCCTTGCCTGTCTTTTTTTCCAAGTTGTCTGGAAAACCACAGCCAAGCCCTCCTCTTCCTTCCTGACACTTCCACAGGCAACAGTGCTGTCCTCAGCAGCTCTGTGGGGTGGTAGTTAATTGCCCCCGTAAATCACTGTGCAGCAGCACGCTACTCCGTTTATTTTTCTGACAGTAATTTAGTGCCTGCTCTTTTCCACACTTGTCATTGCGTGTTTTTCCTCACATTAGAAGCCTATAGAAAAAGGACAGTAATTAACGGTATGGTACACCCTCGTGGAAACTCTTTCATCATATTGTGATAATTGTACTTCTTGTCTGTCAAGGTAACCCTTTCCCTCTGCCTTCCCAAGCATTCCTCACAATACTATTTGTCAACTATAAAATGGAGACAGGGCTTTTTGTTTTCCTTTCCTTTAAAAAACTACAGCTGACAACTGTGCAGCAGCTTTCCCTACTTTATCCTCTCCAAACAGTTTTTTTTTAATTTGTCCGAACAGGAGGTCATTTGTATTTTAGGGGATGTGTCAACATTTTTTTTGCCTGATCTGCACTGTGCAATTCATAGTGCAATGTACACCTGGGCTTTAGTTTCATAGTAGAGGCATGATTCCCTAGTCTTGGCCTTTTATTAAAAAAGCAAAAGTCATCCATATTTTGCAGGTTTTTCAAGATGAAATGTAGTCCTTGTCATATGGTAGCAATGTCATATTCCAAATTCCTTTTGTTTTTGTACAGCAAAACTATAGTTATACCAACTGGTAGTATATGAATTGAAAACAAAAGCAGATAATACACATTGATGAAGTTTGATGGATGGATTTAGTTGTGTATTTACTGCTATGTGTTTTAAAGCATAAAGTGGCTTTCACAAAGGAAGCATAAAAGAAGTTTCTAGGGGAGACGTGTGTCCTCTTCTTACTTCCTTATTTTTGTCTCTGTGTTATGCATATCATAGGATATGGTGTGCCAACTCATTTCCCCCCAATTCAACTTCATCTGTACCATCTTATTTTCATGGTTTCTTTCGCCTGCAAAGGAGGTAAGATGAGGCTATCCTACCTTCTAAAAGCTTTAGAAGAAAGCAGATGGATCTGCGAAGGGAACAAAATTCTAAATACTCTTTCTTTTTATTGCCATGCTATTCCTAAGAAGAGTTTCTAGCTTGAGCATATTAACTGAAATGGGAGGGGGAACAACCAAAATAGCCAAGTCAGACTGAAATTTGGTAAGAATATTTCATAAGTGTTCAATATAGTAATGATTTGTATTATTCTACAATAAATAAGATATATTTAGTGTAAGTAAAGTTGCAGGAAATCACCTTTAGACAATGGGAAATAATCTCCTAGTGTTGTCAGGAAAGACTCAACCATGTTGCTGTTCACCATTCTCCTGCTTAAAATATTGTAATGGCTAGGCTTTGCACTGAAAGAAAATCAAGAAGGATAACTGCCATTTGGCTACTAAAAAGTATTAGTATCAAGAGATGGAACACATCCTACTAGGCAATTGGACACTGAGCTCATCCAAAAAGAATATTTTTTTAAAAAAATCAAGAAGATAGCTTTACAGTTCAGGCATCAATGAGAGTAAACACTGTTCAGTATCTTTTGACACTGAAATCAAGTTGTCAGTAAAAACAACCTGATGCAAAAATTGGTTTTCCAATAACAAAGTATTCTTGTGGAAGAGCCAAAACCACACAAATGTCACAAACAAAAGCTTATCGTAGACAAGTCTGTCCAAATTACTTCAAAGGCATGAAGGCACATCTCCGTTGTCCCCAAAGTTATTATGCATACATGTCCCAGGATTCCAGCACTGGTTAGTCAAAGCCCTTTTGCTGCCTAGCACTGGGGCTCATCCCTTGCCTTAGAAAAGGACGTTT